>CM041782.1:48395096-48497286 GCA_023374045.1 Limonium bicolor
TAGGATGGGGGTTGACCCATATCGCTAAATGTTGCTTGTAATTTTACCTCATTATAGTAGTTGATTTTATCTCCTAAATACTTCATTAATGCTTTATATTGCACTTATTTTGATTCGTTGAGAAATCATGGCTTGAGCTTGGAATTAGACAAATTGGGGATAAAATATAACTTTCATTTCTCTAAATTAAGGAGTGGAACTTTAGGGCTATTGTAGGAGCTTGAACTTAATGCTATCTAGTGACTCTAGCCTTCTTTGAATTAAGGGGTGTGATTAATTAGGTAAGATTTGATTAGTCCAAGATTTGGAGAATCTTTACATTAGCTCTAATAGACCACTAAAGTGAGGTATGTTTATGAGTACATTTAGGTATATTTGGGCGATACCCTTTGTGAGCCTCGATTTTTGAACCACTATCCTGTGTCGATTCGAGTTGATTAGGATCTGGTCGGGTTCTAGGTCCACTTATAACCTAAATTTAATAACTATGTCATAAAAACTAATTACTAAATCCTAGATTAGCTCACTGGAACCTATTACGAGTCGCCACCTAATTTTTACCTAGGGTAAATTAGGAAAGGTAGAGTTCGGGTTCAGGGGCTTGGTATTCGACTTATTTAGGGTTCAATTACTTTCATTACCCCTCGAAGTCGTTTTTCCTCTACTTAGTTTAATTACGGCTTATTACGAGTCATTTTAACCTAAGTGCGTGAACTTCTGATTTTTTTATTTTTAACATTTTTTGACAGAAAATTATAGTGAAAAGTGAAATTACCTAAACTAGAGTTTCAAAGGCAGAATTAGGTAGAATTTTGTTTCCGTCCGTGGCCACGTACCTAATGTCCGAACCCATGGACCCTAGTTAACCTAGTTATACAGAAAAGTCAAATTTAAAAGAAAATGAAATTTTAAAAAGTCCGGGGCCACAGACAGGACGTTCATGGGCCCGGACATAAGTTGAAAAACCCTAAAACATTTGAAAATTTAATTCCCGCTGCAGTCCTGGGGTGTCTATGGCCTCAGACAGGTTGTCCGTAGGCACAAACCACCCTCGGACGGCGGCGTTCTAGTGGTTCCCGACGGTGTTTTCGGCTCAAATTTTATGGGTGTGTAGCCTATGAAATTTTAAACAAGTTAGTGTTTGAAAGAATCCAATTTGATGCAGAATTTAACAAAAAACTTAGAGCACTAGTTATTGGGCGGAAACGAAGGAGAACGCTAATTCAGGCGCCGAAAAAGTTCAGTTTGATTCTAAATTTCAACAGAGAGTTAATGAAGTCGAAGAGAGTTGAAATATCCGCTTACAAACCTTGTTTACCTTTCGGATTATGATGATCCTTCACGTCGGGATACTTCGGGAGCCTCAATAGTGGCAGATCCAAAAGAACTTCGAACCGAGCTTTTGACCTCTGGTTGTTTTGATGTTCTTCACATTTTGATGGTGTTTTGGTGGGATTTGGATGATGGTTGATGTTGTGGGAGTTGAAGAATGTGTTTAGATGATGATTTGTGAAGGTTTTTTATGTGATTTTGATGCTCGGGTTTTGAAAAACGTGAAAGAGTTGTGACAGCTAGGTTTCCTAGCTGCTTAGGGTTCTTGGAGATCTGGTTTGATCAAGGGATAAGGCTCCTATATAGACTTCCTTAAAGATAGAAAAATCTGGTAAAAACCAAGATTTACTAACGTTTTAGCTCAAAGGTTTCTAAAAGGACTTTGACTATGAAATTTTAAACTTGAGTAATGGATGATATTTCTGATTTTCCAAGGTAAAATCGAATTTTTTGGATATTGGAACATTTTTAAATTCAATTTCTCGTTAGATTCAATCAGAAATTACTAGAAAATTATTGGAAATTCAAATAATCAAATTTTCGAAGCCATCATGCTCAAAATGTCATCCTCTATCATGGGTTAAAATTTCAAAGCATTTTGAATTGATTTAAGCCATTTTCGTAGGAGAGATAAAGCTTGTAGGGGGCTTAGAAGTCTTAAAAAATTACGAAAATGCCCCTGAAAATGACTTAGCTGTCTCTAGTACTCAGAATGTGCCGATCGAGCTGGAAATCCTTACAACTTGACCAAGCTACCCTTTTAATACCTGTGCCTTAAGAGACTCTCTTCCGGGGGGTTAAATTTTTGGATATAACAGATTGCCCTCCGTCAACTTGTCTTTGTAATGAGAATGAAAAGACTGGTTGATGTCTGAGTGATGCCCCAAAATTTTGACCAGTAGTAAGGAAGAAATTAGATTTCTGCTGAAAGTCTAATGATTGTGCTATGCTATTATGAGGCGCTAGCTACCTGGGAGAGAAGTTTAAGATTATTGGGCTATTATGAGACGCCAAATTGCCTAAAATGTGAGAGGTGGACTAAATTAAAAGTGAATGAACCAGACCGAGCATCTTAGATGTCAGGAACCTAAAAGAGAATAAACCAGGCCGAGTATCTAAGGTGTCAGGAACCTAAAAGAGAATAAACCAGACCGAGCATCTAAGGTTGTGGAACCTAAAAGAGAATAAACCAGACCGAGCATCAAGGTGTCGGGAACCTAAAATGGATAAACTACGCCAAGCGTGGAGGTGTCGGGAACCTAAAATGTAATAACTACGCCGAGCGTGGAGGCGTCGGGAACCTAAAATGGATAAACTACGCCGAGCGTGGAGATGTTGGGAACCTAAAATGCTCCTGGTTGGTATACTATGGGGACTTATTGCCACTGCCCACCAACTAGGGTGCAGGGATAACTTTTAGACTACAAAGGGGACTTATTGCCACCGCCCACTAGTTGTTACTCCCTATTGAGTTGACACAAAGATAGGGGACTTATTGCCACTACCCCGGCATCTCCTTCGAGTATCTAAGGTATCAGAAACCTAAGGGAAGTACACCGAGCATCTAAGGTGTCCGGAACCTAAAATGAGTGAAATAAGGCATGATATGTAATGTAAGTAGTAGGGCTTATGTGTGCCTAAAGTGATTGAATGCAAGGTAGGTCTTATGGGTGCCTAAAGTTATTGAACGGAAGGTAGGTCTTATGGGTGCCTAAAGTTACTAAACGCAAGGTAGGTCTAATGGGTGCCTAAAGTTACTGAACGCAAGGTAGGTCTTATGGGTGCCTAAAGTTTGGGAGTGGGATTCATTCTAGCTTGGATTATGCAATGATGATGGTGTGATGCAAAAGATGCAAATGATGCAGAGTATTTTATGCAAATGATTGTGATAAAAACTGATTGTGAAAATGCCAAACGTGACTACGATAAGAATTGAAAATTGTCCAAAGCGGGAAATTGCTAGGAAATGTGCCAAACGGGGCTATCATAATGCAAAGATGATAAAATGCGATCAGAGTGTAAATTGGAGTCAAAACTTACAAGAAGATGTCAAGAAAGGTGCCAAACGTGGCAATGTTTGAAGAAAATTCTGTCTACTGAAAAAGAAAAATGAAATTATCATTTCTTGACCTAAATTTTCAGATCTGTCATTTTTCTTAGGAGACGAACATGCCACTGGTGGGAGTGTGATGTGAGTAGTGGTTGGGAATTTTGCCGGTGTTCAGGTTTTATGACAAGCTTGAGATTTCGTGGAGGTAAGGCTAATGACGGGCCTGAGAGAGTTTGTGTGGAGGTCAGGGCTTATGTGTGCCTGTATGGTGATGGTTGTAGTGGTGCTTAAGCTTTGGCTTTCGATTGGTGTTGCCATAGCAATTGTTGTGAAATACCCCTAAATTAATTTAGGGGATTTCTTTTATTAAACCATAAATAATACTATTAAATATTAAATTATTGTATGGAATTATGAATATTAAATTATTATATGGAATTATGAAAATTAAATTAGGGGATTTCTTCTATTTAATCCTAAAGGATACTATTAAATATTAGATTACTATATATAATTATATAGTATTATGAATTTAATAATAAGATTTATAAGTCAATAAATCTTGGAAAAATTTCTAAACACTCCAAGTATATTATAAAGATTTAGAAATAATTGGAACATTAATTTGAATCATAAAAGTCAATATAAAATCATGGAAACCATAAAGCTTCTTAAGCCTTGCTAGGGTTGTCCTTTTTTAAAATGGTCAAACCAGCCCATGAAACCTATACCAATAAAAAGGTTATGGAAAACCAAGAAGATTGATAAGAAGAACGTCAAAAACGGATCATCGTAGCCAAAGTTATGATAAAATGAAGTTTAGAGCCAAAATTTTGAAAAAGAATGCTGATGTGGCATGGTTACTGACTCACCAGCGCGCCTCGGGAAATGAGCCACAGCAGCTGGCCAATTTTCTCCACGATTTCTGCTAAGTATCTTAACTTCCATCAGCTTATTGCCCTAACTTGTGACACCGATATCTCTCTCGTCTTTAAGAATTTTTGAGTGCCGTTTTCTCCATTCTCTTCTCCTACAATTCCTCTTTCCAACCATAGCTCATACACAACCTAACTCTTTCTACATCGACAGAAAATTCGATCTGAAGTAGCCTCCCTGAAAACGGCAATCCAGAACTGCAGGAAAACGTGATTAATCTGGTAACTTCGTCTCGTCATAACTTCTTCGTCTCTCAGTCAAAATTCATGTTCTTTAGCTTGTTGTGTAGATCTATAATTCCTCTACAATCTTATGTTTACACCCAAGGCTAATTCCAAATCGTGTGCAAGAACGAAGTGTCTAAAGTTTCCGATTTGTCATGCACATAAAATCATAGAAAAACACAAGGTATAAACTCGTAACTTTCAGTTTAGATTTCTATCTGTATATTGCAAATTAGATCAAGTTCTTGCTATCAATCTGTAGAGATATATCTCCTCTTTCGATTAAGCCCAAAACATAGCCTAATTCGATCTAGAACGTTGTATAGATCTACAAAGTTGCTACTTGAACAGCTTGAAGTTTCGAACTTTTCCAGAAATCGATTTCAATTTCTCCTTACCGGCGCCTCTCTGGTGAGTTTCTGACCAATTCCTCCGGTATTGCTATTCGGTTTTTCATTACCGACCTAACCCAACTTTCAATTCCACTTATTATGCATCGTGTTGAGATTTGGCAAAATTCAAATCTGTAGTGCTAAACCCTAAACCGAAACGAACCCAGAATCGAAATCCATGATTCGTGCATCATAATTGACGAAATTGATACCATTGTAACCGGCTTTCAATTTCGAATCCATAGAAACAAAAATCAACGAATTTGGTTCTGTAGATTGGGAGAAATCCACGAATTCCCATGCGACAATCGGTTTGAGTTCTCTGATGAACTCGAGTGATTTGGGCCGTCCGATCGTGGTTTATAGGAACGGACGCCGAGATTAAAACGTGGAAGGTTTTAGTTGTATTAAGTAATATAAATTCCATAATTAAACCCTAATTTGTTGAATTTATTTATTGGTCTTCCCTAATGTATTTTGACTTGAAATTTTAACCATAGATTCCTTATAAAATATAGTTTATTTTGATGTAAATTATTATGGGTTTTGAGTTTTTAAACGTAAATTATAATTTTTGTAAGTTCTGAGTATTATGGAATTATTTAGATAATTTAAAAAGATATTTTTATGAAATAAAATTTTTATAATATGTCTAAAATATCATAGTTACTATATATTAAATTTGGGAATTTTTAGAAAAGTGTAAATGGGTTTAAAAATTGTGTTTATGAATTTTTCATAAGTTATCTTGTAATATAAGGTTTTTAATGTAACCAAACATTAAAGTATTGTTGAATAATAACCTTTATAGGTTGAAAATAATATAATAAGTCTAAACTAACATTTAATACAGAATGTTAATAAATATTTTTGGGTATAAACTTTTAAGGGTAGTAAAAATTATATATATACATATACATATATATAAAAGAAATAAGATAGTAACTTAGGTTAAATCAAGGGATTAAATTAATCTAAATTGTTATTAATTATATAAAATTGAATTTAAAATACTTAATTGAAGCTAAGGAAAATACTTTATTTTATAAACCATATATTGGATGTAGAAATGTGTAAAACTTAATAGAAATAATTAAATACCATAAAACTACATAAAGAACGTCTTGAATGAATCCTAATATATATACATAAAAAATAAAGGAAATAAAATACCTTATAGGAAATAGAATATAAAGGAATTAATAAGTTAAATTAAACCTATACATAATACTAATAAAAGAATATTATATGGGGTGGTATTACATTATGGTTATGAAATTTAGCTTAAAGAGTTACGTACCTTTGAATTTCTAAGATTTATACAAACCATATTAAAATACATATATGATACTCCCTCCGTTCATTAATATCTGTCGTTTTAGGATGTGATTCTTGTTCAAAAATATATGTCATTCTAGCTTTTTGACACACTTCTTTCCACTTTTACCCCTACTATTCAATATAAAAGTAATTATTATCTAAATGAAAAAGTAAAAAGTAGGGGCACATGCGTCATTGTCCTACTTTTCTTAATAAGTGTGTAAATTTCTAAAATGACAGTTATTGTTGAACGGAGGGAGTAGTATTTGTTAATGGCTAGAATGTACATCGATAATTGGATTATGTAACTAATAAGTTAAGACTTAGGAATATTTGTAATTTGATTACATAAGTTGTGACACCGATAGATTTTATTATATAATGAAATATTTTTACATCTAAATGTGAAGTAGATTAGTAAGTCGGGATTTATTCATTTCATAACATTTATAGTATTGGATAATAACTTAATTTTTTAGGATAAAATCATTAAAAGGATTACGAAGTTAAACTATATTAAACTATGATTATGAAATTAATCTAAATAATAATCTTTAAGTTTCTTATAATTAGATAAGCCATATAAAATACATTTATTACCAATATTCAGAATGTGAGTTTATAAGGAAGTGTGTATTTAGTAGTTAAAACAAAAAAAGGTTTGTAAATAAAAATTAGATATTTAAAACTTTAAACCTTTAATCAGATGGAACTAAATTACATAAGAGATTATATTGATCTACTTTACGACACTAAAAATATTAATATGTCATTTGAGGGTAAGGTGTGAGGGTTTTTCCGAATAGACGATCTTATCAAACAATTGACAAATTCACTTATGAATGGGAATTTAATTCTTAGATCAAATTTACCTTATGTTAAGATATAATGCTTATCCTAAAACATAATAAAGGGAATTAATTTATTAAGTTATTCCTTCGAAACCTAAAGTTTTGTAAGCAATTTAAAATGTATTTAAGACTTAAGTTTATCGAAGTTAGTAAAATGATTATACATAGTCTACGGAGGGAAGGTGTGTACAAATAGAACATTTAGGAAATTAAATGAAAGTAAGGATACATAAAAAGTTATCTTAAAACACCTTATTATGTAGGTAATAATAAAGCAAATAATGTATCTTGTGAATACTAAATGTAAGAGTTCGATAAGTCTAAGTTAATTATGATATAGTTATTTCAATATGAGAAGTAATTCAACATCTTATGACAAGATTATTAGACGGTTATAATAAAAAGTCATTATGAACTAAGGATATGATAATTGAGTTTAGTGGCTCAATTAAGTTATAATAAAATGTATCTACAATACTATGATTCCAATATACAAGATGTAGATCTTAATTAAGTTAAGGGGAAAACTTAATCATAATGGATTATTTAGTAATATTGATAAGATACATAATCTTTACATTGTGAAATAATAGTATAGTATTCTAAGATAAACCTATCATAGGTCATAATACGATGTTTATTCTAAATTAAGAATAAAAGTATTGAGCTTAAGAATTGTTATGGAAATTCTAAGATTTATTGAATAACATAAAATGCATTTATGACATAAGGGTCTCAAAAGTCTTGAATTGAGAATTATGGTTAAGTATGAGTAAAGTGGATAAGAGTGGAACAATTAACAAGTGTCAATAAAATACATTCCTTGGTCTTACAACCTTGAGTTATACAACATTCTAAGATAAGTCAAAGGTTACACATAACATTTAAGTGAGGGCTTAAAAGACAATTGAGACTTAGAAATAAGAGTGAGGAATTTATTTAAGTTTAACTTAGGCTACAAGTTATTGATGTTAGACTACCTTTAATATTCCTCAGAGTATTGTTGAATATTTGCACAAGTCGAGTAGAACTGCTACAACATTAACCAGGTACGATTTCTAGTACTCCGATACTTTTATTAACCGACTTATGAGACGTTTTCGAAAAACGCTAACTGAGTTTAAAGGAATTTCAAAAGGGAACTGTTGGTGTGGCTAACTCAGCTTGATGTGACTAACTGAGCCTTGAATGTGAAACTTACATGGTTATTGGTTCCTTCTATTTGGTTGTTTCATTAGACATTAACTACCTAGGGTTTACACTTCTGAACTCTGTAGGACTGAGTGTTTTGGTATTGCTCTGGTGCAGTTAATGATCTAGTGAGAATATAAAAAAGGTCAATCTTGGTAAATTCTTCCTTTGACTCTGGATATCGTTTCATCCATGAGCTGAGTCTTTTGTTGTGACGTGCGCGTGTGTCTTCATCGGTAACAGTGAGGGGCTGTATATCCCCTGTCCTAAAAGGACGTAGTAAACAGTGAGGGGTTGTATATCCCCTATCCTAAAAGGACGTACTTGGCGGTGGGGGCCATCTCTCCCAGTTGGTTTTATTCCACTCTTGAGTTGTTGGTTCTTGGATCTTTTTCATTCATAGTCCTTGTGACTACTTGGGTCTTTCTACTCCTAATTGGAACTGAATCTAACACGAGCAATGGATGTTCACTACTTATGTTGTGGTTTCTTGTAACTGACTAACTTTGCCTTCTTATTATTTATCTCTATTCTTGTCTTGTTATCTTTGACTTGGTGATCTTAAAGTGCCTTGTTCCTCTGTTTTGTTTTAAGATTTTGACTTCAAGTTATTGTTTATCTTAAGAGTTATGTTTAAAATATTTGTTTTGGAGAATTGTACCAGTTCCATTCCAAGGAACTAACTCACCCCTCCCGGGGTGGGCTGCTTGGTTTCATCTTGCAGGTAGAAATTGTTCATACAGGTGGCCACGAAGAGTATGAGTGATTGGGATGGGAATTAGAATTTGTGGAGAGTTGATGTATTTTATTATTATGTTTATGTTACATTTTCTCGAGTTCAGATCGTTGCTTTTGTAATTTTATAAGTTGTAATTGGTGAGTTTGGTGCCGGGTTTTGGAACACAATGATCTGTAAACGCCATAGTATTTTATTTTCCGCTGCATTTTTGTTTAATAGGGGCGTTACATGTTGGGACCAACAATTTCCCCCAGTATTTCCTTAAGACAATCTGAGCTAGAGTTTATGGCAATCGATCGGGGCTGTCGATTGCCCCTAGTATTTTCTTTAATTAAACATGAGAAGAAGTCTCATTCTCACAGGGTCAAGGCTTATGTTCTGATGTGGTGCTTCATAACCTACACTCGACGTTTGTTGTTGCACTCATTTCTTGCTCATGGTCATAACTCCTAGACCATTGAATTCGATATTTGATGTATTTACATTTGATCTGTTACTTTCACGTGATTGGATACACAACTATTAAGTTGGAATTCTTTAAAGCTTATAACATGGCCATGGGTGTGATGAATGACAATGGGACCATGGAGGAATGTTTGGAATATGTAGAGTTATAAGGGTGACCAAAGCTGCAACTTGTGTTTTCTCTCGGATCTACCTTCCTTGTTTTGAAGTCGTCTGGCTGCTTTGGTTGACGTTATTTTCGAGCTTTGGATCTAGAACTTTGAAGTCATCTTTTACACCATTCTCTTTCTTTTGTCATTCAGGTTTGTTCGAGGCACTTCGGGTTTGCTCTTTGTTTTATCCTATCTTGACTATGCCTTCGGGGTTCTTGTGTCTCCCGGTTTGAGCTTTGAGAGCTGTTTTGATGTGAACTCTTTGGATCCGTGTCACTCTAGGACCATTTACGGATCGCTATGTCATGCTGATAGCGGCATTACTTCTTTGGACTGATGAAAACGTTATCCGAGAATCAGGCTTCTTGCTTCCTTTGGTCACCGGGTTGGATATTCATCACGGGCTGACTTGTTTTGTGGAGCTTTGTAATATCGAAAAGGGATATATGAAAGGCTCGGCTGGGTACCTAGGGTTTAATTTCAGGGTTCAGAAGCTTTTTGGCTGTGTGGTGCTATACCTAGGTGCTTTGTAATTCATGATATTGTGATCCGTTCTTTGTTACTTTTCACAGGTCTAAGCGTAAATTTACGAAGTATCTCCTTCGGTCGGAGTTATGCCGTTTACCTTACCTTTGAATGTGGTCTCACCGGAGTCATGTAAAAATGACACACTTGTTCACTCATGGTTTTTCCGCTCAAGACACTCTCATGAATTTTTCACCAGAGACTTGTTCACAAGCTTAAACGAAAGATTAAAGATGACAAATCTAAACGCAGATTGCCCCCGGTATTGATTTGGGGTTTATGACAACAATTTTGACAAGTGTGCACTTGGAACCGGTTTGTGAATTGCTTGGATGTTTGGGATAGGTGTGGTGTTTGGCATGGCATGTTCAACCTTTTAGAAACAAAAGACAAGTCGTTATGTTCCGTTGTCACAAAATGATTATTTCGTAATCTCTTTTTTCGAAAGAAGTGAATGCTCATCATTTTTTTTGTTTTTTGAGTTAATGTGAAATACACGAACTTAATTATTTGAAAAACCCCGGATCTAGAATGGCGATTAAATTACTCTAATATGATTATAAAAGGCCTAATGGTGCCTAAAGAGTATTGGTAAAAAGGAATAAAACCAAAAGAAAAGAGAAAACGCTTGAAAGGCGAAAAACGCTAAAATGTGCGTTAAATGAGTATAAGAGATATATGATCTCGAGAGGGTCCGAGATGGATTCCTAAGGCTTAGTTAGGCCTAATAAGTATACGGGAATGATTCCCGAAGAAAACGGATCCAAATAATGGATTAAAACGCTAACGGAGTTTTAAAGCACGTTTTTCGAGAAAACCCGAAAACGTGACTTTAAGTGGTCAAATGGACCCGTAAAAATTATAGTTGATTATATAACTATAATTAAGTATTAATGGAAGCTTAATAGCCATTAAAAACAAAGAAACGAGAAAAATCCGAAAAACGGGCCCGGTTAGTGAATAGTGCCAAACCGGGTAAAATAACGAGCGTTTTCTGTCAGAAAACGAAAAACGCTCCAGCTCTCTAATATTATGGGGGCCGGTTTTTTATAATTCCCTCACACACTCACACACAAATAAAGAAAGAAGGAAAGAAAAAGGAAAGAGAAACAATAGTAAAGAAATGTAAAGTAATAAGTTACTTTCCTCTCTCCTCCCTTCTCACTTTCCTTCTTCTCATTTGACTTCCTCACCTCTCTCATCCGTAGCTCCCCTCCTCCTTCCTCCTTGAGCGATTTTGAGCTGCAACAACAACAACAATGGAGCTCCCTCTTTCTCTTCATGCTCAAGCTTTGTTTAAGCTCCAAACTCAAAAATAACCACATATTTGTGATCCTCTCCTCACTCTCTATCATTCTCTCTTTTCAAAACTTGAAAATGATGAGTTTCATTTTCGTGGGTGTTGCCCATTTGAGGAGAAAAGCACATAATCTTGAAGCTTGAAGCTTCCTCTTTCACCCAAGGTAAAAATATCCAAAGAAAAATACATTTTTCTTCACTTCCTTATGTTGGCCGATTTTGGCATGTGTTAATGCCTTACTTCTCTTTGTTTTGAGCTACTCTCCAAGTCTCCAATGGTGGGTTGGAGCTCCTCCTTTGATTCTTGGCAAATCAATTCTAGGGTTTCCAAAGGTAATGTTCAAATTTAATGCCTTGAGCCCTCCTCTTGAATTCATGAGTTATTTTCATAGTTAGGAGAACTAATGAGTACTCCTTATATCCATTGACATATTGGTCTAGAGAATTGGGCTAGTGATTTGCCTTGACCGATTTGGGTGAAGAAAAGAGGAGAAGAAGAGAAGAGTATTTAAAAGGAAACTTGAGAGAATCCAAGGTAAGAAACCAACCCTTAAGTATACTCTACATGTATTAGAGTTTGGGAAGGGTTAATGAATAAATGAACCCCACTTGAGTTGAGGTAGCAATGTGCTTGTACAAGATAATGCAAGTGAGAAAACATTGTGAATTTAGTGTTTGATTAAGTGTTATGCATTTCATAAATTATGCATGGTATTGTATTTGGAGAATTGATGTATTGGTGAACTTGTTTGTGCTGATAGGACCCTTGTGGTTTGGCTAGTTTTAGGATGATTTAAATGGTGGCATGAGTTTTGGGAAATGTTAGAGAAGTAGCCAAGTTATGGCAAAATTTGTGTAGAAACCTAAGTGGTTTAAGTGATGTTTTGTGTGGAGAATAACCTAGGGTTAGCTAGGTGTTGTTGGAGTTTGAATTGGGTAAATGATCACCCAAGAATATGAGAGGATGATTGTGGTGAGATGTGCAAAAATCTGTAGCAAAAGAGGTTGTGTAAGTGCCTTAGGAGTTTTTAGAAACCAAGGAAGATTTTAGGCTTTAAGAGTGGGTCTTGGAACTTGGAATGAGATGTGCATTATGTTGGAAGATAAGGAATGGTCAAAATGAAAGAGAACATAATGCAAAGAGTTGAGGAGAAGCTAGAAAAATGCACAAGTGTGCAAGTTGTTGAAACAAGAATGCAAAAGTTTGTGATTTTGAGTAAGAAATTGAGTAAGGGTTTAACCCATGATTTGAAGGGGTTTAGAGCATGTTTTTAAGGTGATTAAATATGTGGAAAACTTGTGGAAAGTTTATGGAAAGATTAAGGGTGGATTAAGGATTGAATTGGAGTTGAAAGAATAAATTAAGAGAGAAATCTGTAGTGGACCGACCCAGGGTCCGACCCAGTTCTGGGTCGGTCGGACCACGTTAAGCCAGCCAGAAAGCTTCGGCAATGGACCGACCCAGAGAGTTTTGGGTCGGTCGGCTCAGCTTTGGGTCGGTCGGGCAAAATTTAACGAAGGAAAAAGTTTCGGTAATGGACCGACCCATAAGGATGGGTCGGTCGTGGGTCGGTCTAAGGTTGTCTGAACCAGAAAGTTACTGGGACGGACCGACCCAGGGGTTGGGTCGGTCGGTGGGTCGGTCGACCCTTAACAAAAAAAAAAAAAGAGAAATTTTAATTTCTAAGAATGTTAATTGGTATTAAGGTGTGCCATTAATAGGGTAGTGATGATTGGGACCCTAAGAACTTAAGTAATTAAGTTAAGATTAAGTATAAACCTTAATGCTTAAAGTTAAGATAATAAGGTTGTTAAGGATAAATTAAGTAAGTTATAATGGTGATTGAGTGGTAAGAAGTTGTAATACAAATGTAAGTTATAAAACTATCGAACGGGGTTAATCATGGGCGCATTAGTCGTTAAATAATTATGTTACCCCGATATTAATAAAGATAGTTATGATGTTACCAGTTGTACAAAGATTTCCAAGGAACATGTGATGGCACATTAGAGTGCATCTTCGGTGAAAGGTATGATTTTCTCATGCCCCGTATGCTAACCGAGTTACTCTGATTTGTGTGTTTGTGTGCCGGCTTAATCAAGATTAAAGCATGAAAATAATCCCTTGTTTGATTATGCATGCATTGTTGTATGTTGAATGAGCTAACATACTTATATGCCGGTGTGGTCTAACTTAGTGCATAGACCGACTCTTAGTGAGTACTGATTGTCTAGAAACCCGTTGAACGGGTAGTCACATAACCAATGGTATTATGCAAACACACACAAGCTATCGATTAAAGTATAACGATAACACAAACATATGAACTCCCTAAAATGCGAGGAGATGTACGGGTTGAGTATATACCCGATAACGGTTAGAGAACCTTACTGAAACGATCCACGAAATAAATATGAGTGGAGAGATAAATGAACCTCCATCGAGAGGATTGAAGTTAATCCAATAATGTGAACTTATAAGGAAGGTAAATGAGACCTAGGGGATTAGTAACTCCCTTGAGACATGGTCGACCTCCTATAAGAGGGTTTACCCGGTATAAGAATATAACCGAAAGTACGAGTATATGTACTGTAAAGGTAACTCTTAAAACCTAAGATTAACCAAACTTGAGTAATGTTCCCTAAGTCATTAGAAACATCGAGAGTGATGCTTCTAGACTAATATACATGATATAATTATAACTCCGAGAGAGGAGTATATGGGAATGTGAGTAGTCCGAGAGTAGTCGGACCTATGTAAAAAGAGTTAGGAACTAAGAGAGAGTTCCGTGAGCTAGTTGAACCTTCCCACCATGCTAGACCCAGAGTAGGGTCGAAACCGGGGAAGTAAGACTATGCTAGAGAGCCATGAGTTTTGGCTCAAGTATGTAATAAGAGTAACAAGCGTGACGTAGGAGACCTGTAGTGTCTCGAGAATCTACGAGAGCTTGAGTATAAATAACCCGAGAGAAAGGGGTGAGTATATGTATGAGTAACCCGAGAGAATGGGTAAGTATAAGAATGAGTAGCCCAAGAGAATGGGTGTGTAAACGAATAAGTAACCCGAGAGAACGGGTGAGGTATTAAATAAGTAAACAAGGCATAGTGAGGAATAACCCTCAATGCCTAAGGGTAACCAGTTACCACTAACAACATGTTATGTTAGTTAGGAATCGTGTTCCGTGATTGGATGTAGATTCCTTGTGTGATATACATATATATTGTATTGCCATGATGCATGTTGTTTGATTAAAATGAACTCCATGTATATCCGACCCAGAGTAGTCGGCGTACCGCGGTTAGCACGCGGTATATGCGAATTTCATGCGCAGCGAAAGCTGACCCCCTAGGGGGAACGTTTTTAGTGTGCAGGTACTTGAAGCTGGCCACCGTTCGAGAGAGAGTAGGACGGGGACTGCTGTGAGCATGGGTAGTTAGATTGTAGTTACTTATGCATTTGAATGAGGTGTAAGTCCGAGTATGTTATCGGCAACCGTATATTGTAGACTCGGTTTAGTAAAGAAGTGAAATGATTATGGTGTTTGTATGAAGTACTCGGTTGTTCCAGTCCATCAGACCGTTACTGTTTGTGAGTCAGGCCTGGTTAGCCACGAGGGTGGCTAACGGCGTTGTATCACCCTCTGTTGTATTTGAATTCCGCTGCGAGCTTAATGGTAAATTGTAACAGTCTAAGAGTTAATGATGAGATTAGCAGTTGGGGTGTTACAAAAATGGTATCAGAGCGAAGTATCGCTCTGATGACTGGAAATACCGAGCTTAGGGAATACCGAGTTAGGATATAGTGACTTAGGGCTATGGGTTGAGTGGTAGCGTGAGAGATGCGCTAGTTAGGAACTTCCAGTGTGATCTGGATACCTACAATACCAGACCCGCCCTCCACAACCCCCGCATTAAAAGCTTGGGAAAGAACGCCAGAGAGACGGGGAAACCCAATCTGGCAGTTATTTAATATTTCATTCTGAACTAGAACCTGTCATGCGGTAAGTCCCGAGAACCGGAAAGCCCGGAGACGGATCCCGCTGGAATGACAATGACCGCACATAATGGCGAGAGATCGAGAAATCCTAATCCAAGGAGATCGAAATCTGTGGCAACTTGGGGCGACATGCTTAGCAGTCGCGAGAACCCAATAGGCCGAGTAGCAGTGAGAAGCATGCACCAACCGTGCAACAAGGCGGACACATGAGAAATAACGAGAACCGGGACACATGTCTACGGACCGCCATGATATGTAATACCCCTAAGGGTATACCAATCAATTAAGAACATAGTTGAGAGTTGGTACACCCACCCTGCCACACCCGAAGAGGTTGCAATACCTAACGGGCACAGCTTAGAGAGCTACGAGCATAACTACGGGATATACCCGAATAGGACTACAAAAGTAGTACCTAAATAAGCTAAACCTCGGTAACCACAGTAAAGACGTGGGAACGAGCAACGAGGTAAAGCATAGAATTAAAGTAATTAAGGAACTCCGAGAGTGGAGGAGCACCTAAATGAATGACAGTCATGTCAAGAGGAATGAGAAGCAGCTCCAAGGAGCAGTTATCCAACTAGGGGATCAAGGAAGAGCCAACGAGGCTACCAAATAAAGTGAACAATACCGTGACCGGTATGAGTTAACCCAAAAACCGCCAGTACCGCGCACTTGCCACGGCAAGTGCAGTAATAGCGGGACCAATAAGAAGAGCTTTGACAAGCTATCAGTACTTAGCAAAGTACCAGAATGGCGAATGAAGCCAATATAGCAACTCGAACCTTAAGAATTCTGAAATGAAACCTTGAAAAGGCCTAACAGCCTAGTCACTGTATAAAGAACATACCGGCCAGCAAGAAGCTGGACTGGATAAGAATCAGCCGGCATTGAAATGCCATGAAGAGCTTATTTTTAAAACCCGAATTTTCTTTCAAACATGAATTTTCCAAAAACCCCCGAATTTTTAAACCAAACCAGAGGATCACGGTAAGTCATTATAGGACCATATAAGAGGAGTTGGCAACAGAATACTTCACTTAGGCGTGACCGACACTACAAGTGTACATAAACGAGACATGGAACAACCGCACTCCAAAGGAGCTTGCGGGCCTGACAGACCAGTTATGAGTTAGTCGGGTAAGTGGTAACGTATCAATAAGATACTCCATGTATGTATACAAGTAGAGTACGGTACACGGGAAGTAGCCCACTCCATACTACGGACGAAAGAGCCAATCCAAACCAAGACAGTTGGACACCTCGAATGATCGAAGAACACAAGAAAGCTTACCAAGAATCCAGTAAGGTCACGGACCTAAGGATAAGGTGTTAAGAAGTGCGAGAAGCACAGAGTATTAAGTACAGACATTGGAAATGTCTCAGGAAATACCTAATAACTGGGTGAATACCAGTGTAAATAATACGGCGAATGCCTAAATGAACTTATTAATGTACGATAAACGGGATAGAATTCCCACTTTATACCTCACTGAAGAGAATAAGGACCTAACCTAGAAGGTATTAGGAAGTACCAAGGATCTACCCAATAATGGGAGACATTACAACCCTAAACGGGATAGTCAAGGACATAGCCGCAAGGCGAAGTCACAACTGAACATAACCATGAGTACAAACCAATGTAATGGCATTACTCAGTAACACCCAGGAGCAATCCGAGAAGGGTGCCGGAGTCAACAGTAGTTGAACGAAACATCGTGTTGAGAACACAAGTGTTAAGTCAAACACTCGGGTAAAACCCGAAGGGATACCCTAGATTGCCAGAGGGCATCAACAAATATCAAGTTTTAAGGGCCTTCCAAGTACGGAAGTGTGGTGAGACAACCACATCAAGAGCCCAGTAATACCTCCAAACCATTTAATGACATATGGTAAAGGAGAAACCTATATAAACAGCCCGCATGGAGCATGACTCGAGGCAAGGTGGCTTGTAAGCCGATAAAACCAACTACAATACGTAGATCCAAACATTGTAAAACATATGCATAAAGGCATAAGAGGAACAGTGGTGAATGAACCACTACCTTAGAGTGGGGATACCACTTGTGATTATGGGGCCTATGGAGCGGCATTTGCGTGAATCCTCCAGAGAGAGGCTACCACCTAAGTATGTAATGTGAAACCGCTAGAGCGGTGTAGTAAAACTTGAGCATGTGTATATTGCCAAGGAGTATATGAACTATAGTAGTGTGTAAAGAGGAACCTTGATGGCAGTACAAAGGGAACTGATAGAGTAATCGGATGAGTAGTAAACACTGTATGTGTGCAATATGAACTGCAGAGTAAGCTGCGCAAGTGCGCAGAGAATTTAACATACGTATGTTGTGAGCCAGGAATGCAAGCCTGTGTAAATGGCGAGTACACCCGGGCGGAAGCTAAAGTAGAGGATGCCATGAAAATGAGAAAGACCAAGGTACGCAGTGAGCGACCATTGTGAGAGTATATTCAGATAGTGATCAGAAGTTGATGAAAATGTGATAATGGAGACAGATCATTCTATCTCATGAGAGATTTACTGTCAAGGGTTTACGCTTTGCACTCTGTATGACTGAGTGTTTTGGTATTGCACTTGTGCGGTAATGATCAAGTGGGAAAGCCAGGAATGAGAATGTCAACAAGCCTGTTGAGTGAAAATCTAGAGAGATAACCGTGCGACCATTGGCTAAAGATGCACAAAGAACGTGGGCAGTAAACCCACAGGGCCCAGGATCGATATGTGGAAAAATGCAGAGTAGTATGAATGAAGAACTCTGGCACAGAACCAAGAAACAAACATAATCCATGAGCACTATTAAACGAGGAAGCCACTACATGCTAAGTAGTAGCTTGACCTCAACCGACAATAAGTCGGGAAAAAATATGTGAATAATATAAAGGATACAGTGTTAAGATTCCAGAGAACTGGAGAGAAAATCTAAAATCATCGAATTCGCATACGGTAAGAGATACCAAGCGACGATTGAAATACATGAGAATACCAAAGAGCGAATTAAGCTCTAGTACAGGTCAGCCAGCAGAAGCTTGTGG
Organism: Limonium bicolor; assembly: GCA_023374045.1. Taxonomy (NCBI): domain Eukaryota; kingdom Viridiplantae; phylum Streptophyta; class Magnoliopsida; order Caryophyllales; family Plumbaginaceae; genus Limonium; species Limonium bicolor. The sequence goes on from CM041782.1 coordinate 48,413,618, forward strand.
GACCATGATTCAAGGTTAAGTATACTATGTCATAAACCCCTTGAAGCCTTAGAGGCTAGAACCGAACCGGTTATGAGTTAATTAACGTACTGAAGTTAACATACTTCATAATACTCGAATTAATGAACCAATGTTCAGTGATAACATATGGTGGTTACGCGGGCGTAACCCCTTTTAAGGGGGGTAGGGCGAGAAACCGCTTAGAGTATGTTTTACGTATGGTGCGTAAACTATGTGCATAGCACAAAAGAAATTATTTGAGTTTGGACCTCATGTTACATAAACATGTGTACCCATTCATTGTGTAAGTATGAGTATTGTGCATGAGAGATGCAAGTAATGAGATGTAATATATATGAAAAGAGGAGTAGAGGAAAACTCCTGGGGAATGAGAATCCCTATAGTAATGTCTAGTGAGATTAGACATGAGTTATGATGAGTATGAGTCGGCATGAAACCGATGTGTAACCTAAGAGGGAGTGAGTTCCCTAGGTGACTTTATTTGAGAATGATAGATGGAGTGAGTTCCATCCTTTGGAGTTGTATGTTATGTGTGTTTTAAATTGAGCAACAATTGAGTAAAAGAAGCCATAAGTATGGAATACCTAGGTAAGTAGTGAAGCAATGAGAATGACAAATGACCTAAGTACTAGGAACTAGAGATTAATTGAAACGAATTGTTTCTGAATACGACTAGAAAGAGGTAAAAGATAGAAAACGAAATGTTTGACTATCTGATTGTTTGAAATTGACGTGGAGGTGGAACTTGATCTGCTAGCGATCAAGGGAAACGAACACAAATTGGGGTGGAAGGATAGTTCAACACTGACTGCTGATCACATCAGGGTTAGATGATTCCTGAAGCTCCCTATAGTGGTCACAAGTAATCACGCTAAGAAAGATACAGCTACCATAAATCTGATTTGGAGTTGTGTGGTTTTAAAAAGAATTTTCAAACAGATTTTGGAAAAAGAATTTTCTCAAGTATGAAGATGGAAATGAAAATTGGTTTGAAACCGCTATCACCCGCCGATGGCTGTGGCCTTAAGTCTTGATGACGGTTAGTGAACGGTGGGCGTGTATTAGTTTTGAAACCATTTCACCGTACGTGCGGCGCGTCCTAAGTGACCGGTTGGGGCGGTGACAGTGTGTGATTTTTCCAAAGGCAGCGGGAGGGGAGAGTACCCTGAGATGTTCCTGTGTTGAGTGAGTCAACCAGAGTGCCTGAGGATATGTATATGTGAAACGTTTTGATCAGAACCGAAGGGACGGGCAGAGAGAGTAAGTGCCCATTGTCATGAAACGGCCGTGAACCAGAAGAGTAAGTGTTCAACGTGACCGGTACCTGAGGGATCAGTAGTATATCACTCAACATGGATTCGAGGACTGTAGTGCCTTCTGTCTTCGGGACCGATTCCATGGAGAGAGTAAAAAGAGTATTTTGATTGCTATACATGTGTGATATGTGTTGGTATGTGTAGTATGAAATGAGACTGACTTGCGGAGTCAGTAGGGTATACATGTACTATAACCTTGGCATTGAATGCCATGAGAGTAACCACCTAGATTCAGCAACTTGAGGACAAAGTTCCTAAGGGGGTAGTGAAATACCCCGGATCTAGGAATGGCGATTAAATTACTCTATATGATTATAAAAGGCCGTAATGGTGAAAGAGTATTGGTAAAAAGAAATAAAACCAAAAGAAAAGAGAAAACGCTTGAAAGGCGAAAAACGCTAAAATGTGCGTTAAATGAGTATAAGAGATATATGATCTCGGAGGGTCCGAGATGGATTCCTAAGGCTTAGTTAGGCCTAATAAGTATACGGGAATGATTCCCGAAGAAAACGGATCCAAATAATGGATTAAAACGCTAACGGAGTTTTAAAGCACGTTTTTCGAGAAAACCCGAAAACGTGACTTTAAGTGGTCAAATGGACCCGTAAAAATTATAGTTGATTATATAACTATAATTAAGTATTAATGGAAGCTTAATAGCCATTAAAACAAAAAGAAACGAGAAAAATCCGAAAAACGGGCCCGGTTAGTGAATAGTGCCAAACCGGGTAAAATAACGAGCGTTTTCTGTCAGAAAACGAAAAACGCTCCAGCTCTCTAATATTATGGGGGCCGGTTTTTTATAATTCCCTCACACACTCACACACAAATAAAGAAAGAAGGAAAGAAAAAGGAAAGAGAAACAATAGTAAAGAAATGTAAAGTAATAAGTTACTTTCCTCTCTCCTCCCTTCTCACTTTCCTTCTTCTCATTTGACTTCCTCACCTCTCTCATCCGTAGCTCCCCTCCTCCTTCCTCCTTGAGCGATTTTGAGCTGCAACAACAACAACAATGGAGCTCCCTCTTTCTCTTCATGCTCAAGCTTTGTTTAAGCTCCAAACTCAAAAAAACCACATATTTGTGATCCTCTCCTCACTCTCTATCATTCTCTCTTTTCAAAACTTGAAAATGATGAGTTTCATTTTCGTGGGTGTTGCCCATTTGAGGAGAGAAAAGCACATAATCTTGAAGCTTGAAGCTTCCTCTTTCACCCAAGGTAAAAATATCCAAAGAAAAATACATTTTTCTTCACTTCCTTATGTTGGCCGATTTTGGCATGTGTTAATGCCTTACTTCTCTTTGTTTTGAGCTACTCTCCAAGTCTCCAATGGTGGGTTGGAGCTCCTCCTTCGATTCTTGGCAAATCAATTCTAGGGTTTCCAAAGGTAATGTTCAAATTTAATGCCTTGAGCCCTCCTCTTGAATTCATGAGTTATTTTCATAGTTAGGAGAACTAATGAGTACTCCTTATATCCATTGACATATTGGTCTAGAGAATTGGGCTAGTGATTTGCCTTGACCGATTTTGGGTGAAGAAAAGAGGAGAAGAAGAGAAGAGTATTTAAAAGGAAACTTGAGAGAATCCAAGGTAAGAAACCAACCCTTAAGTATACTCTACATGTATTAGAGTTTGGGAAGGGATAATGAATAAATGAACCCCACTTGAGTTGAGGTAGCAATGTGCTTGTACAAGATAATGCAAGTGAGAAAACATTGTGAATTTAGTGTTTGATTAAGTGTTATGCATTTCATAAATTATGCATTGTATTGTATTTGGAGAATTGATGAGTATTGGTGAACTTGTAAGTGCTGATAGGACCCTTGTGGTTTGGCTAGTTTTAGGATGATTTAAATGGTGGCATGAGTTTTGGGAAATGTTAGAGAAGTAGCCAAGTTATGGCAAAATTTGTGTAGAAACCTAAGTGGTTTAAGTGATGTTTTTGCGTGGAGATTAACCTAGGGTTAGCTAGGTGTCGTTGGAGTTTGAATTGGGTAAATGATCACCCAAGAATATGAGAGGATGATTGTGGTGAGATGTGCAAAAACCTGTAGCAAAAGAGGTTGTGTAAGTGCCTTAGGAGTTTTTAGAAACCAAGGAAGATTTTAGGCTTTAAGAGTGGGTCTTGGAACTTGGAATGAGATGTGCATTATGTTGGAAGATAAGGAATGGTCAAAATGAAAGAGAACATAATGCAAAGAGTTGAGGAGAAGCTAGAAAAATGCACAAGTGTGCAAGTTGTTGAAACAAGAATGCAAAAGTTTGTGATTTTGAGTAAGAAATTGAGTAAGGGTTTAACCCATGATTTGAAGGGGTTTAGAGCATGTTTTAAGGTGATTAAATATGTGGAAAACTTGTGGAAAGTTTATGGAAAGATTAAGGGTGGATTAAGGATTGAATTGGAGTTGAAAGAATAAATTAAGAGAGAAATCTGTAGTGGACCGACCCAGGGTCCGACCCAGTTCTGGGTCGGTCGGACCACGTTAAGCCAGCCAGAAAGCTTCGGCAATGGACCGACCCAGAGAGTTTTGGGTCGGTCGGCTCAGCTTTGGGTCGGTCGGGCAAAATTTAACGAAGGAAAAAGTTTCGGTAATGGACCGACCCATAAGGATGGGTCGGTCGTGGGTCGGTCTAAGGTTGTTTCTGAACCAGAAAGTTACTGGGACGGACCGACCCAGGGGTTGGGTCGGTCGGTGGGTCGGTCGACCCTTAACAAAAAAAAAAAAAAGGAAATTTTAATTTCTAAGAATGTTAATTGGTATTAAGGTGTGCCATTAATAGGGTAGTGATGATTGGGACCCTAAGAACTTAAGTAATTAAGTTAAGATTAAGTATAAACCTTAATGCTTAAAGTTAAGGTTATAAGGTTGTTAAGGATAAATTAAGTAAGTTATAATGGTGATTGAGTGGTAAGAAGTTGTAATACAAATGTAAGTTATAAAACTATCGAACGGGGTTAATCATGGGCGCATTAGTCGTTAAATAATTATGTTACCCCGATATTAATAAAGATAGTTATGATGTTACCAGTTGTACAAAGATTTCCAAGGAACATGTGATGGCACATTAGAGTGCATCTTCGGTGTGAAAGGTATGATTTTCTCATGCCCCGTATGCTAACCGAGTTACTCTGATTTGTGTGTTTGTGTGCCGGCTTAATCAAGATTAAAGCATGAAAATAATCCCTTGTTTGATTATGCATGCATTGTTGTATGTTGAATGAGCTAACATACTTATATGCCGGTGTGGTCTAACTTAGTGCATAGACCGACTCTTAGTGAGTACTGATTGACTAGAAACCCGTTGAACGGGTAGTCACATAACCAATGGTATTATGCAAACACACACAAGTCGATTAAAGTATAACGATAACACAAACATATGAACTCCCTAAAATGCGAGGAGATGTACGGGTTGAGTATATACCCGATAACGGTTAGAGAACCTTACTGAAACGATCCACGAAATAAATATGAGTGGAGAGATAAATGAACCTCCATCGAGAGGATTGAAGTTAATCCAATAATGCGAACTTATAAGGAAGGTAAATGAGACCTAGGGGATTAGTAACTCCCTTGAGACATGGTCGACCTCCTATAAGAGGGTTTACCCGGTATAAGAATATAACTGAAAGTACGAGTATATGTACTGTAAAGGTAACTCTTAAAACCTAAGATTAACCAAACTTGAGTAATGTTCCCTAAGTCATTAGAAACATCGAGAGTGATGCTTCTAGACTAATATACATGATATAATTATAACTCCGAGAGAGGAGTATATGGGAATGTGAGTAGTCCGAGAGTAGTCGGACCTATGTAAAAAGAGTTAGGAACTAAGAGAGAGTTCCGTGAGCTAGTTGAACCTTCCCACCATGCTAGACCCAGAGTAGGGTCGAAACCGGGGAAGTAAGACTATGCTAGAGAGCCATGAGTTTTGGCTCAAGTATGTAATAAGAGTAACAAGCGTGACGTAGGAGACCTGTAGTGTCTCGAGTATCTACGAGAGCTTGAGTATAAATAACCCGAGAGAAAGGGGTGAGTATATGTATGAGTAACCCGAGAGAATGGGTAAGTATAAGAATGAGTAGCCCAAGAGAATGGATGTGTAAACGAATAAGTAACCCGAGAGAACGGGTGAGGTATTAAATAAGTAAACAAGGCATAGTGAGGAATAACCCTCAATGCCTAAGGGTAACCAGTTACCACTAACAACATCGTTATGTTAGTTAGGAATCGTGTTCCGTGATTGGATGTAGATTCCTTGTGTGTTATACATATATTTGTATTGCCATGATGCATGTTGTTTGATTAAAATGAACTCCATGTATATCCGACCCAGAGTAGTCGGCGTACCGCGGTTAGCACGCGGTATATGCGAATTTCATGCGCAGCGAAAGCTGACCCCCTAGGGGGAACGTTTTTAGTGTGCAGGTACTCGAAGCTGGCCACCGTTCGAGAGAGTAGGACGGGGACTGCTGTGAGCATGGGTAGTTAGATTGTAATTACTTATGCGTTTGAATAAGGTGTAAGTCCGAGTATGTTATCGGCATCCGTAAATGTAGACTCGGTTTAGTAAGAAGTGAAATGATTATGGTGTTTGTATGAAGTACTCGGTTGTTCCAGTCCATCAGACCGTTACTGTATGTGAGTCAGGCCTGGTTAGCCACGAGGGTGGCTAACGGCGTTGTTTCACCCTCTGTTGTATTTGAATTCCACTGCGAGCTTAATGGTGAATTGTAACAGTAAGAGGTAATGATGAGATTAGCAGAGTGGTGGTGTTACAACAAATCTATGTTTTACAATAGAATCTTTATGTGAAAAACTATATATATATAATTTAATTTTAAAAATTATTTTATTTTATATGTTTAATATTGAAGTGGAAAAACGTGCCAAAAAGCAAACAGGACACTTATGACGGGACGGAGGTAATAAGAAAGTGAGGTTGTGTTGTGAGCTGTGACCGTCAGCGAAAGGATGAACCATGCTGATGTGTTTATTTTATGGGCACAGTACTCAAGAAAAGTTAAGTCATTAGATTATAAATAAGATACCCCTAAGGGTTAAGTGAATTTTACGAAATATTCTTGATGTTTCATTTTCATTACGAGATACATTTGAGATTTCATTTTCTTTACGAGATATCCATAGGGTTTCATTTTTATTCTGAAATACCTCTAAGGTTTCAATTTCATTATGAGATACCCCGTCATTCAAATTCTAATATATTATATTGTCAATATCCCGATATCACCCTTACATCATATGCCCTATAATAACCTTAGGGATTTATGGTTAAATTTTAAAATATAGAAAAAATACACAAAATAATTAAAAATCAAATAAATTTTGAATTCACTTTTGGAAAATGAATATTATTAAATATACAAAAAAAACAAGAGTAAATTACTCAGAACCCCCTTGAGGATTTAGGATATTACAGTTAACCCCCTTGTGTTTATCATAATTACTGGTAACCACCTCGAGGTTAAGGTATCTTTGACTACGAGCCCCCAAACTATAACTCTGCTATTAGGAAGTTAACTACGTGTTAACCTATCAGCTTAATCATATTAATAAGGTCATGCTGGAAAAAAACACTACTTAATCTGCATTGATATTTTCCTAAAAATGTCAACCCTTCCTTGAAAATGCATCTAAAGTGGGATGAGAGAGAGTTAGATGTGTTGATTAAGCAGTTTTGTTGTCCAGCCTGACATTATTAATGTGATTAAGCTGATAAGTCAACACATAGTTAACTTTTTGATCACAGAGTTATAGTTCGAGGGCTCGCAGTCAAAGATACCATAACCTTGAGGTGGTTACCAATAATTATGATAAACACAAGGGGTTTAACTGTAATATCCCAAATCCTCAAGGGGGTTATGAGCAATTTACTCAAAAAACAAATATAGTTAAATAAATTGAAATGACTATATAATAAAGCAATAAATTATTTTAAAAAATAAACATAAATTGTTAAAGTGTTATGTAACAATGACATAAATCATAGAAAAGTATAACCATAATATAAAAACTACTAAAAGGAAAATTTTAAAATTAGAAAATAAAGTATGAAGAAACATAAAATATAACCAATTTTATTGTGATTTTAATGTATTTTTTGTAACTATTTTATTATTTTAAGTTATGTAACAATTTATGTTTTTTAGAATAACTTTATTTTTTATTGTTTAGCCATTGCTAAAATTTTATGATTTAATTCTTTTTTATTTTATTATAGTCTTTTTTTTTAAAATTGAATTCAAATTTATGTGATCTTTCATTATTTTTGTGTATTTTTTATATTTTAAATTTTTTTAAAAAATTAACCATAAACTCTTGAGGTTATTGCGGGGCATATAGTGTGAGGGTAAAATGGAGATATTAACAATATAATATATCAGAATTCGAAAGGATGGATATCTTGTAATGAAATTGAAAGCGTAGAGGTATCTCGTAATGAAAATGAAACAACGAGTATCTTGTAAATAAAATAAAACCTCAGAGGTATCTAATAATAAAAATAAAACAATAGGGGTATTTCATAAAATTCATTCAAACCTCAAGGATATCTCGTTAAATTTCCTTAAATATTTTAAAAACACTAAACTTAGCCGTAATTAGTTCAACTTTTCTATAAATAAAAAATTCAGTTATATAAACTTTTATAATTATAACTTTCGTTTATTTAATTCATATTTGTAATCGCAACCCTGTTGAAATTTTTAAGCCTACCCCACGATCAATGAGTAATATATATATATATATATATATATATATATATATATATATATATATATATATATATATATATATATATATATATATAGAGAGGGAGAGAGAGAGAGAAGATGAGTGCATAGGCATATGAGATATTTATGCTGAAAGTAGGTGATATATTTTTAAAATGAAAGTATATATTATTGAAAGTGTAGATTATTTAGATAAAAATGTAGATATATTTATGTAATAGGGGTGGTAAGAAAAAGTAAGAGAATATTATTTTTGAATGTGAGGTAGACTAGTTTGATAAAAGGGCACACTAAAATTTGTTAAATAAGATTGTAGATTATTTTGTTGGATAATGATTTTTATTAAATATTGCTATCACTTATGAAAAAGTTTTTTTTTTAATTTAGTGTATTATTAAAACAAATATTTATCCAGCAAGTGATTAGTACCGTGTTTGGGTTAATTGACTCCATTGTACATCCTTTGAGGGACATCGATCTGGGATATTAAAAAGAAATCTATTGATTCCTGGAATTGGTCCAAGATTCTCAAAACTAGAGATGACATTATTGCTTCAGATCTCAAGGGGAAGGTCTTGGATCTTGCTCCCAACTATTTCTTGAATGCTTTGTACAGTCTATGTCATTCGATGTCTCTTAAAGTCTGTTCGGATGTCTTAGTCTGGAATCAGATTAATATTCCTAGAAACTCTCACTTGGTGGTTAGCTGTGAAGAACAGGCTAGCTACTAGGATAGGCTCTTTAGAATGGGGATCACATCTGATACTAAATGCTGGTTTTGTGATTCCCTTGAGTCTAGAGATCACCTCTTCTTCTGTCCATTTTCAGCTGAAGTTCTCAATGGTGTTCTCTCTTGGTGGGATGTTAAAGCACCTTCAGACTTTAAGGGATGTTTGAATGAGTTTCTAAGCATGAGAAATAGAAAATCCATCAAGTTCAAGATTCGAGTTGTAGCTCTCACTTGTTGTATTTTCGTATTTGGTTTGCAAGGAATAGCCTGGTTTTTCATAATTGCTCTATTTCTCCTCTTACTTGTGTTTCCCTTGTTATGTCAGATATCAGAGCTAGGATTCTTAGGTTTCTAAATAAATCTAATTCTGATTTCACTTATGTAAATAACAAACTTTAGCCTCTTGGCTTTAGGTTGTAAGTTTTTTTTTCTTCTAATTAAATATCTCTTGCCCTTTTCAAAAAAATATTTTTTATAAGAGTAATTGATGAGTGTCCAAATGAGCATGTTTTAGGGGTGTATTTAATATGTTTTATCAACACTTTTCATGCTCATTTCTTCACTCTAGCTAGTGTTTCTTCAGTTTTGTGTTTTACCCAATTATTACTGAAACGGGAGAAATAACATAGCTAGGAATAAAGTAGATGAAGAGACAAACGCGTGGGCGTAGACGGATCCAAAATCAAAGCTATAACAAAGAAGATAGAGCATTTTGAAGTCCAACCTACCCAGGAGACCGCCCCTGTGGATTGGTTAAAGTTGGATTTTCTTCTCTGTTACCGACCTCCCCAGCTGACCGCCCATAGGGTCGATCAACACGAATTTTTTCCCAGATCTACGTTTTAAAAACAGGAATTTCAGGGCATTTCTTCCCCATTCTACCACAGCTCGACCTCAGCTCTAAACCACGAAAGAAGAGGCAAAAATAGAGGGGGAAAGAAGAGGATAAAAGAGGAGAATAAGAAGGGAAGGAAAAGCTTGAAGATTCTACCTCCATTGATGCTTCCAAGCTCCTCCCATGGCTATTTCTTTCTCTTTCTCCCTCATTTACTCTTTAATGGTTGTGTAGACTCATATGTGCTCTAGGATGGGGGTTTGACCCCAAATCCCTAAATTTTGCTTGTAATACTTACATCTTTATAATATTTGATTTATCTCTTAAATGCTTCATGAATGCTTTGTATTGAATTTGTTGTGGTTCCTTGCAAAATTATACCTTGAGCTTGGAATTAGATAAATTGGGGTTAAACCCTAACTTCATTTCTCTAAATTAGGGTGAAATACCCCGAACTTAATTAGGGTGATTAAATTACTCTAAATATGACAGTTGAGGGCCTAATAGTGCCTAAGTAATTTTGGTAAAGAGAATAAATCCAAAAGAAACAAGAAAACGCTTAAAAAGCGAAAAACGCTAAATTGAGCGTTAAGTGACCATAGGAGGAATACGACCTCGACAATGGTCTTAGATGAATTTTCAAGGCTTAATAAGGCCTCAATAATATATGGGAACAATTCCCGAAGAAAACGGATCCAAATAATGTGTTAAAACGCTAATAAAGCTTTAGCGGAAGTTTTTCGAGAAAACCCAAAAACGTGACTTTAAGTAGTCAAATGAACCCGTAAAAATTATAGTTCATCAAATATCTATAAATAAACATTAATGAAAGCTTAAGAGCCATTAAAATTAAAGAAACGAGAAAATTCCAGAAAACGGGCCCGGTTAGTGAATAGTGCTAAAACCGGGTAAATTAATGAGTGTTTTCTGTAAAAAAAAAAAACAAAAAACGCTCCAGCATGTATTACTGTATGGGGCCGGTTGTTAATAGGTAATCAGCTCCCTTACACACCTAATAAGCTAGAAAGAAAGAAAGAAAAGAAAGAAAGAAAAGTAGAAAAGTACTTTACCCTCTCTCTCCTCCCTCACTTTCTCTTTTCCTTTTATCTTTCCTCTCTTTCTTCTTCCTCCACTGTTTTTTTCTCCTCCCCTCCGGTTCTAGCCGATTTTGAGCTTCCTCCATGGCAGCCCACCTCCTCAAGCTTGCCCAAGCCACACCAACGCTCCAAATCAAGAAAAATTACATATTTTTCTTCTCCTCCTCAAGCTCTACACTCTCCCTCTTTTCAAATCTGAAATGATGAAACTTCATCCCATGGTTTTCCCATTTGAAGAGAAAATGACCCATCTTCTTTAAGCGACGAGAGTGTACTGCATCCCCTCTTTCCTCCAGGTAAAATCCCCAAGAAAAACTCATTTTTGTCCTTCTCCTTGGTGACCTATTTGTCCCCTCTTGTAATGCCGATCTTTTTTCTCTCTCTTTATGCGGCATTAATTCAACTTTCCAAGGGTGGTGGAACCCCCTTTTGATTCAAGGTGAAACTCCTCCTAAGCCCATCCAAGTACAAAACCCGTAACTTTGTGATTTAAGCCCCTCCATTGAATTTGTGATTTGCATTCAAAGGGTTTAGGAATTTTAATTACACTCATTTTGTGTTCCTTGGTGTTGGGATATGATTTGGCAACTCCATTCCCCTTGACCGATATTGATATACAGAAGAGCAGAGAGGAATTCAAAAAGAGAAACTTGTGAAATAAAGTAAGAAATCAACCTTAAGCTTATTTTAATTTGCTTTAGGATTTGGGAAGGGTAAATATTAATGAACCCAAATTATAATTGAAATCTATGTGCAATGGTATAGTTGATTTTAGAGAGAATTGAACTATTTTGATTTAAGGGCCTATGCCATTGCATTTGCGATTTGGAGCTATATTGTTGATGTGGTGAATTTTTGGTTGAGCTTATGTGCTGGTATGACCCTTGTAAGGGTGTGGCTAGATTAGGAATGAAAAGGATGAGAATTGGTGAAATTGGGTATGCTAAGTTTATGGGAGGTTATGGCGAAATTTTGGTAGAAAATGAGTGTTTTTAGATGGCTTGGTGAATGGGAGAACCTAGGTGCTTGTAGTGTTGAGTAGAGCGGATTAATAGCCTTGAAATGGTATTTGGAGAACTAAGGAGAGGAGTGTAAAAATCTGTAGCAAATGACTTGTGAGGATCTTAGAAATGCTAGAAAAAGTTAGTGTGCAAAAGCTTGGAAATGAGAATTGGACTTGGGTGTAGTTGATGCAATTGCCTAGGAATGATTTGGAGGTCAATTGGAGTTATAACAAATACAAAGTGCCAAGAGAAGTCTAGGAAATGCACAAGTGTGCAAGATGCAAAATGAGAATGGAAATTTGTGAAATTGAGCAAGAGTTAGTAAGGATTTAACTAAAGGTTTGAAGTGGTTTAGAGCATGTTTTGAGGTGTTAATTATGTAGGGAACTTATGGAAATTTATGGAATGATTAGGGGTGGATTAAGGGTCGATTTGGGGTTGAAAAATCCACTAAATAGCAGTTTTTAGCAGGGTCCAGGACTTAGGATATGAACCAAGTCCCGGACCGCATCAAAATATGGCCGAGAGTGAAGATTGACATTGGTCCGGGACCTAGGTCCAGGACCAAGTCCACCACTAGTAAAAATGGGCCGAAAGTGAGTTTCTGTATTGGCCCGGGACTTTGGTCCGGACCAAGTGCCGGACCACCCCCAGAATTCAACCGTGAGTGTTTTAAAGGGCTTTAAACATGGGGATTGAATGGTACTGGTTTTAGATGATGTTTAGGAGTTGTTTGGTGACCTTTAAAGGTCCTAAGAAGTGTAAACAAGTTTGAAAAGTGATTGAGAAAGTTGTGATTTTAAGAACACTTCAGTAAACCGAGATAACGGGATAACGGGGTAAGTACGGGAGTAGCAATTATGTACGTACCGTAACGTCTTAATATTAATAGAACCATTTGACATGTAATCAGTGGTTCAAGAGTAAGATTCGAGGAACAAAGGTGAACCAAGGAACGAGAGAACATCCGGTAAAGTTAACCCCGGTGACAGGTATGATTTTCTCATGCCCTGTATCCTAACTTGGTTACTCTGATTTGTGTGCTGTTTGATTGTGTGATCACCTAACATGATAAATGCACGAATCGGATTGTTTGCACTTGTTAGTGCTTGTACTGTATTGTTGCTTGTTGGATTATATTTTGAACTAAAGTTTGTATAATTCATGAAATGGGTGAATTATGAATGAGTTGCTTGCATGTGATTGTGTATTGTAGTTCGACTCATAGTTGAGTCTTTTTTTATTAGAGACTCGAAGAAGGAGTCAAGTTATGAATTAACGAAAATGTAGTAACACCCTAAAGCTATCGAACTGATAATGTTAACATAAACCTATGAACTCACTAGAACGTGAGAGAATTATACGGGAGAAATAAACTCCCGATAATGGTTAGAGGACCGAATAGATTTAATCTACAAAAAAATTAATAGTGGAAGTATATAAGGAACCTCTACTTAGAGGACTTGATAATTGTTCAAACAATGAACCTTGAGAAAAGTAAAAAATGGTAAGGGATCACCAAACCCCTTAGAAAGATAGTCGAACCCCAATGAGAGGAACCGACTAAAATGAACAATGTCCCGAACATGAGAGTATTCGATAAGTTGGGTAAAACCTTAAATCTTAGAATACTAGACATTGAGGAATTCCCTAAGCTAATAGATGTTATCGAGAGAGATACCTCTAGGCCAATCCATGAGATTGTGAAATGACTCTGAGAGAGGAGTTTTGGGAATTTGAGTAGTCCGGTAGAGAACTGGACATTTGAGAACTTGAGCTAAATGCATAGCTCCTTTTGTATTTGTAATCCCGGTGGTGGGTCTTATGTATGTCCCTGCCCGGAGGTCGTGGCAAATACTTAAAAGATGCCTTTGAGTATTGAGTATTGATTTTGGTATTTGAGTATTGAGGATTGAGGTGAGACTTGAGAGACTTGAGAAATTGAGTTTGAGTGGATAATTGAGTTGAGTATTGTAAAAATTGTTTGAGACTGTGAGTAAGAGTACCCAAGAGAGTGGGTAAGACAATGAGCAATTGAGTAAGGTATAGTGAGGTAGAAACCCTCAAGCCTAAGTAAAGAACATATTAAACTAACCTCTTGATGTGTGTGTTAGTGTTTGTGTTCTTCATTGAACCTTGATTGTGTTGACATACATATATAATGTATTGTTGCCTTGCATGCTGTTTGAAATAAAATGAATCGCATGCTCTCGACCAAATAGTCGGCGTACCCTCGTTAGCACGCGGGTATGCGAATTTCATATGCAGCAATTTTGCTGAGCCCCTAGGGGCACCGTTTTTATTTTACAAGAACATTGAAGCCGAATACCATTCGAGTGTAGGGCGGGATGCCATGTGAGCATGGGTAGTTGTTTAGGAAGTTGAATTTGTTTTGTATTGTGGAATTGTAAGACCGACATGTGGTCAATAAGATAGGGACTCGTAGTAGATACTCGGTATAGAATGTAATTGAAGTTGTATTGTATAACATGGGATTGAGGTTGTATTTGGTTGAGATTTGATTAAGTATGGAAGTAACGTTTGTATAGTGTACTCGGTATAAGACCCATCTGACCGATATTGTATTTGATTGTTGTAATTGAGTTGGGGTTGGCCTTGTTAGTCACGTGGGTGACTAACGGCAGTGTTTCACCCCGGTTGTATTGGATTTTCCGTTGCTTGTGTATTGGTAATGGAGACGGGTTAGGAGATAATGGTTTGTTTACCGGTAGGGGTGTTACATAAGGGGTGGAACTTTAGGGCTATTGTTAGCTTGAAATTAATGCTATCTAGTAATTGTAGTCTTCTTTGAATTAAGGAGTGTGATTAATTAGGTAAGATTTGATTAGTCCAAGATTTGAGAATTTTTATATTAGCTCTAATAGACAACCAAAGTGAGGTATGGTTATGAGTACAATTAGGTATATTTGGGAGATTCCCTCCATCCAGAGTACACCTATCTTAGCTTAGTTAGTTTAGGTTTATTGCTTTCCTTTATCTTCCCTTAATCAAACCAAAAACCAAAAAAATCCCAATTTTACATTTTTGCACTTGTATATATATCTTCTTGCACATTTACTAAGTTTATAATTAGCTAGATAGCTATGAAGTCCCTATGGATACGACCTTGTTCTACTACAATGGCTGGGTTCACTGCCCATAGTTAGCAATTTAGTTTAATCACTATTTTGCACAACAATAGTGAAGACATTTGATTAGAGTTTAACTTTCTATTAAGAAACAATAAATTGATGGTTGGATTTATTATTTGAATAACTACTAAATTGAAATGGAAAAGATTATGTTTCTCTTATAACCGTTAACAGGTTTATAGTGGTTCGATCAATTTGGCCTACGCCCAATGTTGATACGATATCTTTATTCCTCCTTTGGTACTTTCAATGTTATAATCCTTTTTTTCATGTTCCCTTTAAATGACGCTCTTACTTCCTATTTATTGACATTTGGTAGAAATACTACTACTTAACTTGTTTGTTCATGTGACATTATCTTATTGGTGCTTACCCCTAGGGCTGTCCAAAAAATTCCGAAACCGTGGTATCCGACCGAAACCGAATTGGACCGTACCTGTTTCCAGGTTAACCGTACCAGTTTTTACGGTATGGTTAACCGAGCCGTCTAAAATACCCGGTTTCGGTTTCGGTAACGGTATATAATTTTTCAGACCGGTTAACCGTCAGGTTAACCATGGTTAACCGAATATATATATATATAACTAATACATATATTTACGTATTAAATTTTATATATATATATATATATATAACTAATACATATATTTACGTATTAAATTTGTTATATATATACGAATACTATACTAATCGGTTAACCCTAATCTAAATTCCTAATCGCCGCTATGAGTATACGGTAGTCGGTAATATGAAATTGAAATCTCCCAATCTCATTTCTCTTTAGCCGCTCCCGCCTCCCACTCCTAGTCACAGCCAGAAAACCCTACAGGCGTCTTCAGGTTCTTCATATTTTATGCATGTTCTCTAGTATCACAACCACTAATTGTAGTTGGTGAGAGCATTCGATTGCTGCTACTACTGTTCGTCTTTGGTTTTTTTTTCAATTCGGTGGTAGCCTGCTGTTATAACTTACAGTTAGTTCTCTTCATGCTGCTATTTTGTCCATTTTATTGTTGTTGTTTTAGTAGTAGATCAGTAGTTTGAAATTTTTTCGAATATACTGTAAAAGCCGCTGAACACTTCAGCTTAAAGACGCTCAAATATATAGAGCATTGCTCTGACGCACGGGAACTCCTCTAACAAGAAAATACTAGACAGTAAGGTTTTGTTTTTTCCATTATCATGAGGGTAACAAGTTGAAGAAAACAATTGATGTATATTTAGTTTTTTATCAAATGAGTATTTTCTATTTAGTCATTGTTAAAGAGAAAATATATTCGGTTACACGGTTTACCGAGAAAACCGTACCGAATTAAAGGTTAACCGTCCTAAACGGGATGGTAACGGAATCAAATTTCTAAAAACCAAATTAAATGGTTAACCGAATACGGTTAACCGATTTAAATGGAATGGTAATGGAATTGATTTTTCAAAAACCGGTAACCCGGTTAACCGAATAACGCGGTTAACCTACCATGGTTCGTTGGAAGATTTTGGTTGCTAGTGAAAAATTCCCTACTTTGCTTGTATTTTGCTATTAATTATACTGAAGTACTGGATGATGGTTATGGATAATTGAGGTATGGAACTAAACCTTGTGTTTTCAAATTAAATGAATTTTACTCAGCGAAGCGGTAGTTTACTCAGTGTAAACTAATTTGTGCGATCCTTTTGTGTGTTCTATGTAATTTTCAGATCGCATGTAACGATGACTAAGGCATGGGGATTGTGGATAGGGACACCACTTAGGAATAGAAAATTAGGTTGGCTTAATTATTGATGTTGTTGTTAATTGTGAATTGGGATTTTAAACGTTGTTGTCTTTCGTTTAGAAACTTGGTATTTAATATGTTTTGGAATGGTGGATACCCTTAGCACCCATGGGTGCGGGGTGGTGGTAATATCATCCCAGATTTCTGTAATTCTGTTGTTATCTTTATGAACTAGTTTTGGCATTGAAACACATATCCGGGGTAGTTACACTAAGTACATTCCTTAGGTAGTTAAGTTATTACCAAATGAAGAGGTGAATATTGAAACACATATCAATGGAATAAGATAGCTAAGTACATTTCTTAGGTAACTTTGATTGAAATTATTAATTATAGTGCGGATGGATCACCTGTATCCATATTAAGATTGAATTTATTAATTATGGTGCGGATGGATCACCTATATCCATATTGAGATTGAGACCATAAATAAATGGTGGGGGTTTTTGTTATTTTATGTGAAAAATCTATGTGTGATCTTGGTAGCGTGTTGTGTATACAATTGGATGGTTATAACAGGTTTATCCACAGTTTGGGAATCCAATGAGTCCATTCATCGTTGGCCGGGTCATTCCGTCTGGTGCGACCACTGCCATAGGCTCTCCCCTTATAACAAAGGATAAATATGTGTCATCATCTAATATGGTGGCACATCTGGGTTATGGGTAAAGTGAATAATGAAATCTAAATTATTCATACAGTATGAATCCCTACATAAATAAGTATTATGAGATAACCAATGAGACTCATATATACTATAAGAATGATAATGAGGTCATGTAGACTTAAATACTATTATAAGCTTAAATATCATTTAAGAATAATATCTTCTACTTGAGCAATAGTTTTGCTTGAGCTTACTGGTGTGAATGATATTCTCTGCCAGTGCATGTTGATGAGAATTAGAGCTGTCAAAATTTGACCTAACCCGAAAACTCGTGCATTTAACCTGAACCCGAAACCTGGCCCAAACCTGAAAATATTAAGGGAAATTTACATCGCCCACCCATGACGTTTGGTGAAATTACACACCCCACCCACGAGGTTTCAAAAATTACTTTGCCCACCCATGTGGTTTCCTCTAGTTTACATCCGACAACTTTTCTAATATTTTATCAACTTAAAAGATGCTTAAATGTTGTCCAAAATTGATAAAACTTTACATGGATGATGCTAAGGTGTTATATTTTTGTCCAATACCAAATCCAAAGTTTTTAAAGCTCATATATGACCTATGGGACCCAATGAAAACTCGTTGACATGTCACATGTTCCATTAGGTCCCACGGATCACATATGAGCTTAAAAATTTTGGATTTCACGCTAGACCAAAATATAACACCTTAGCATCGTTCATGTAAATTTTCATCAATTTTGAACAACATTTAAGCATCTTTTAAATTGATCAAATATTATAAAAGTTGTCGGATGAACCACATGGGTGGGCAAAGTAATTGTTGAAACCTAGTGGGTGGGGTGTGTAATTTCATCAAACGTCATGGGTGGGGGATGTAATTTTCCCAAATATTAAAATATAATAAACCTGAAACCGAAATGACTTGAAAAATGTATAACCCGAAACCGATCCGAACCCGAAATGACCCGCAATAATAGTAATTAAATATGAACCAAACTCGAATAACATGAAATAATAGTGACCATAAATTTTCCAAACCTGAATGACCCGAATAAAATTTAGATAGACATTGTATTGACTTTTCTGTAATCTATATGTATTATATTCTTATAAAAATTAGGTATATATCTATTTAATAAATTTTTTTAAAATCATTACCCATGACCCGAAATAACTGAAACCTGATTCAATTAGAAATTGTTACAACCAGAACTCGATTTGACCCGGACCCGAAAGACCCGAATCCAAAATGACCCAAAAGTTTAATGACCCGAACAGATGTTGACCTGAAAAGATATGACCTAAAACCCGGACGGACAACCCGTTTGACAGGTCTAATGTGAATGATATCCTCTACTTGAGTTTTATTCTTTCTGTGAATTATTCAAGTTGTTTGTGTATTGTGTTTGGAATACTACACATATTAAAAAGGATTGATATTGTGTTGTATAAACGCGTTAATGATATGAATAGTTTGAGACATGATATGCAATATCCTTAAAGTGTACGAATACACATATATAGCAAGAGAAATGAGGGTTACAATCTTACAAGATAAAGAGGAATTGTCATGATGGCATAAGTATTATTACGGATACTATATAATAGTTATCAAGATTCATAAATCTCATATGGGAAGTTGGAAATGCCCTGAAGGCATAATAATTCTTATAAATCTAAACATTGCTTAAAATAGAAGTTTCTGATAGGAACTTATTGTTTTTTATGTGCTAATATTTTTTTTATGTTATTTAGGTTTGCTATTTCACCATATATGTGAAATGTTTTACTTTGCATGATTCATAAGTTTTGATTTCTTTTTTGAATATTGAAATGAATCGCATGCTCACTTGACCAAGTAATCTAAGTGTAGTCCAAAGGTGCAGTAGGGCTACACAATATCATACTCAGCAATTGTGTTGATCACATACAACAAATGTTTTTACAAGTTTGTAGAAGAAGGCACTCAGCTAAAGCGTGGGAGTGGGTAGCATTGTGATAAGTGTTAACTGTGTATTATAGGTAAATATGTTTACTCAGTCATGCAATGCGTTCTAGTTAGTTGAGGTAGCCTTGTTGTGCACTTAGGGTACATAACGACAGTGACATCCCATATAGCTAGTATCTCCTATTAGCAAGAAGTTAATTAATGATCCTAATGAGGATTGGCGATATAATTACTGGATTAGATATAAGGGATGTTACATTCTAGAACCTAGTTTTCCACATTGTTCTATTCCTTAATCCATTTATCATCAAAAAACAGTTTTGGACGAACAAAGCAATGATCATCATCTTTCATTTTTGAGACGTCTTTGATGTAATTTACGATTGTATGCGATAAAATTAAAAATCATGTCGTTGAAGCACTGTGATGTTAATCGGTTTCGTCTTTTGGTGTGAATCTATAAAGAAATTACTTTTATTACAATAGGATAGCTATAAAATAATGTTGTGATGATGTTAAGATAAGATTTCTTACATTAACTATGATCGGTTAAGTCTCTCCACTCTAGATCCCTAACTAAAGAAGGAGATACACGTAGTCAAAGGGGAGATGGGGAAGTTAAGGACAAGGTTCGAGCTGATGACATGGGGACAAGTCAACATTCCGATGACATGGGGACAGGCCAATATTCTGAGAATACTAATGAAGATCAAGAAAGAGAAGTCATGAGAAGACGGTATCTTTTTCACATTTTAAATAATGGTATCACTTTATAAAATTACATATTCCGATGGATTTGAAGAATAATGGTAATGTTACAATCAGAATTTTGGAAGAAAAAAAATCGTAAACCAATATTAATAATATCTTATTTTTAGTAAATTTTTATTCTAGATTAACATTTCTAAGACCGAGTAACTTAAATAATATTAAGCTTGTATAAACATTTTACTTGTATCAATCTAGAGAGTGAAAGTAGGATAAGGATGAAATATGTTGAAATAGAAAAAATAGCTAGAGTTTTAAAATATCCAACATTACAAGGGAGTATATTTTTATTTTTCGAACAACCAACTGAGTTTTATTAACTTAACAAAATACAATGTCCATGGAGATCGTATCTAGAATACATACCATGACACCAAACCAAAGGCTTCAGTTGGTATCGGTATAAATATGACATATTTGAAGACATAAATGTAATATAAAGAGGAGTCTCTGTGTGGATTATGTGCTTTACTCAAATAACATATCATCAGAGGTGGAGTCACCGGAGATGGACTATGGAGGGAGCAAAGACCCAAACTTTACTAAATTACATAAAAAATAGTATAAATTTTTTTAATAAATTTTTATAAAACCTTCCATAATTATTTATAATTTTATGTATATTATAATCAGACTAAAATAAATACCAAATAGACATGCCAAACCGATCAAAAAAAAAAAAGTCCTACCGGGCAACCAGTTCCCCACAGTCATGTAGATGACCTAGATGTATGAATGGTAATAAATTAATGGGAAATTTCATGAGATACCCCCGAGGTTTGAGCGAATTTCACGAGATACCCCTGAGGTTTCATTTTCATTATGAGATACCCCTGAGGTTTCATTTTTTTACGATATACCCCTGAGGTATCATTTTCATTACAATATACCCCTGAGGTTTCAATTTTTTTACGAGTTGTCCCTCTGTCAGATTCTGATATATATTTTTCATATCCTAATTTTACCTTCGCACCATATGCCATGTAATAACCTCACGGGTTTATGGTCAAATTTTTTTTAAATTTAAAATATGAACAAAATGCACATAAAAATTAAAGATCAATTAAAATTTTAATTCAATTTAAAAAACATAAATAAAAGTATAAAAAATTAGAATCATAAAAAGTTTAAATAGAAATGACTAAACAACAAAAAGTAATCTATTTAGAAAACTTATATTGTTACATTATTTAAAAAATATATAGCGGTGAAACCGTAAAATTTTCATAACAATTATATAAATACAAGAAATTATTAGATAACTTTATTAATTATGATATGAGTTTTAACAAATATATTATTTGATATCAATAATCACAAGAGAAATGATCATATTTTATGGTTTTTATATTTATTTATAATTTAAAATGATGATTTTTTCTATGTATTATATGAAATTGTTGTTTTTAATGTTCTTCATATTATTGTTATACATTTTTTAGATTTTAACAAATATCTAGGTAACTCCCTAACAAGTTATTTTATTTTTCAAAATAATTTAATTTTAATTTTTTAGTCATTTCCTTTATTGAATTTTTTTTTTTTTTATTAATTATATTCATTTTTGATATTGATGTCAAATTTTATATGAACTTTAATTTTTTGAACATTTTATTTAAGTTTCAAATTCAAACAAAACTTTGACTATATATCCTAAGGTTATTATGGGGCATATGGTGTGATGGTAAAATGATGAATCTGACTGAAGGGCATCTCGTAATAAAATTAAAATTCATGGGTATATCATAATGAAAATGAAACTCGAGGGTATATCGTAAAAAATGAAACCTCGGGGGTATCTTGTAATAAAAATGAAACATCAGGGTATCTTGTAAAATTCGCTCAAAACTCGGGAGTATATCGTGAAATTTCCCTAAATTAATCGATGAATGATTCTCTGGCCGGTAGGTATAGTCCATATCTTTTAGTATCAAGATGTCTATGTTAAATCATGTATAAGCCTTGGTCCAATGGGCTATTTATTTGAAATTGTGGATATAAGATATTCATATGAGACCTCGAGAAAGTGAAATATTAATTATATATTTTTTTCAAATAATGCTACGCTATATGATTAGATTCATTTATTTTTGACAGAGGGTTATTAAAATCTAATTCAAGATGACGCCTACTTGTCACTATTAAAAAGAGTGTCATAAGTCTAGTTTGCTTCATGTTTTCCGTTGGTAAGTATGGTGTAAGATACTAACATTCCTATTAGTCCGCCCGGTTTTAGCTATTTTGATTACATATTTATAATTAGTTTTTATAAACTTACAATTCTTAAATTAACTATCTAAACTTTACTGTCTTTATTTATGATAAATTTTATACAAATATTATTTTTGTATTTTTTAAGAAATAGTAGTTTTCATACGATTGATTTTTTTTTGGAAAATTCACGATATACCCCTGTTTTTTTCGTAATTCACAATATATCCCTGTGATTTTCGTAATTCAACTTTAAACATGCTTAAATGTTGTCCAAAATTGATGAAACTTTACATGGACGATGCTAAAGTGTTATATTTGGTCCAATATCAAATTTGAAGCTTTTTAATCTCACATGTGACTTGTGGACCCAATGAATATGTGATTGTTCATTGGGTCCCACAGGTCACATGTGAGCTTAAAAACTTCAAATTTGATATTGGACCAAAATATAAACACTTTAGCATCGTCCATGTAAAGTTTGATCAATTTTGGACAACATTTAAGCATGTTTAAAGTTAAATTACTAAAATCACATGGGTATATTGTGAATTACGAAAGAAAACAGGGGTATCTCGTGAATTTTTCCATTTTTTAATTCTTTTATTTATATATGTAAATTTTTTATTAAAACCAGACACAGTCGTTTACAAATAATCTATTGTTTAAACTATATCAATATATTTTTTTATAAATAATGTATTTTTTAAGCTATATTTTTATTGAAATGAAATTGAAATACGAGATAAACAATCAAATAAAATATTTAAATTGTATAAAAAGTGGGTGAACGTTATTTTAAGTTCGATACCAAACATTATTAGATGAGGAATAAGACCTGTATCATGAATGTGACATATTTATGATATAAATGAGTCTAGTATAAATGTCACATTTTGACATATTTTCTTTTGTTCATTCGTTAGAGTATAATTGCACGTGACATTTATGTCACATTTATACTGTTCACTTTTCCAACCTTACCATAAATATTTTTTAAAATCAATTATGTTTTTAAGATTACCACTACCATATTCTAATGCTAATATATTATTTTATAAAAAATATAATATAAAATCTCAATATTTAATTATGCGTACATACCGTATAATAAAGCCATATTTTTTACTATTACTTAGTCTATTGTTTTATATGTTGTATACAATAATAAAGTTCTAATTGATTATCATTTATTTTAATTTCTTATTATATTTTCTATAAATCATAACTAATTAACTCTAATTAAAAATATAACAGAACTCTTGAAAATGGAAACATATTAATTATAATCAATAATAGTTTATGATGTATATAGTAATAAAGTTAGCTAATTAATTATCATATTTTTATTTATAATTTCTTATTTATATTTTTTATAAGATATTAACTAATTAACTTTGTCATACCGAGTTTATCAAGCTTTGAGTGTGCGTGAACCTTTGACAAAGTACCATGTACAGAAAACAGTAACACACCACACTACACATAACTAACTTAACTAACTTAGCCAGAATATTAACTGTGTGGGGTCACTACTCACTTATCATCGAGTGACCCTGAACAAGGGGTTCAAATTCTGTCACAAATGAGATTTAAACCCAGAACGACTCAAATATTGCTTTTATCTTTAGGCTCTGTTAGGTATGTCTGTTTTGCAGTTGTTTTGGTCTAACTGATATATGTGGCAGTATGTTGTTGGAGTGGAGCGCAGGACCCACGCGGGAACCACCCCTTCATATTGCATTTATGCCATCAAATATGGCACATTTAATTATGCCAAGACCGAATGAAGATTTAACCATTATACCATTATAGTTTTATGATACATGAGGTCATTTATATTATATATGTAAATTTTACTTACTCTACATATAAGAATCTCTGGATTTTTCAAAACCCAAATTCTTAGCTACATCTGATTGTAGCTATATCCTGGCTACATCCAAGGACATTTTAGTCAAATTAAAATAAAAAATATCTTTACAGCAGGGTTTTGTAATTAATGAAATATAGTAGGATAAAACTGAAAATAAAAGAAAAAGAACTTGGAGCATGGTGACTATTGAGCGCCGATTTTTTTTCTTTTTTCCTTTTTATTTATCTTTATCCCACAACAATAATTGAAATAGTTGTAACTTTTAATATATAAGTCCAAAATGAAAAAAATTATATCATTATTCACCTAAATTCAATTTCTTCAAAATTAGACCAGTCATGGATATGTTTTAACAACTTTAAAAAATTTATTTTTACATGTATACGATGATATTTTAATGTGAGGATGTATGTACATATTTATGTGAGAATGTACATGTTTTAATGTGACGATGTACATGTTCGAATGTGCAGATGTACATGTTCTTTCATGAACATCTGTACATGTTTGTATGACCGTCTGTACAAGTGTTCTTCCTTATATGTACATGTTTTAATCTAAGGATGTACATATTTAATGATTCATACAGGTTTATATGACTATCTATATGTTTTTAATACGAGGATGTACATGTTTTTACGTGAGGATGTACATGTTTTGGTGAACATTTGTACAGGTTTGTATGACAATTTGTACAAGTTTTCTTTTACGCTTTGTGCACTTTACATGTAAAAATAATTTTTTAAAAAGTTGTCAAAATATATCCATGACTGATCTTGTTTTGAAGAGCTTGAAATATAGGTGAACAACGATATTAATTTTTTTTTTCCATTTTGGACTTATATATTAAAAGTTACAACAATTTAAAGTTTTTGTGATAAAAAAACCACACATGGTGGGTGGATGTAGCCAACTTTGGCTACACTAACCTCTAGGCAAGACACACTCTTTTCAAAATACACCCCACAGACGGGAGTGGATTCTGTGACGGATCCAAAATTTCCGTCAGCGACGGAAACCATTCAGCATCAATTTTTTATACAGTTTTCTAATCTCATCGTACGTAGACAATTTTTTTCCATGAGTAAGTTTGTTTGTTTTTTCATCTATTTACACTCTCTCCTGCTTACATACATATAAAACAATAAAAAAGAAGCATCTTTCTTTTAAACATGTTTGTAACTTAACATACATTAACTTTATATATAATATCATAAAACAATTACTTATTAACAAGTCTTAATAATAATTTTGGGAAATTTCACGATATACCCCGAGGTTTGAGCGAATTTTACGAGATACCCCTGAGGTTTCATTTTTATTACGAGATACCCCTAAGGTTTCATTTTTTTACGATATACCCCTGAGGTTTCACTTTTATTACGATATACCCCGAGGTTTCAATTTTATACGAGATGCCCCTCAGTTCAGATTCTGATATATTATATTTTTCATATCCACATTTTACCCACGCACCATATGCCCTGCAATAACTTCACGGGTTGATGGTCAAATTTTTAAAATGTAAAATATGAACAAAATGCACATAAAAATTAAAGATCAATTAAAATTTTAATTCAATTTAAAAAACATTAATAAAAGTATAATAAAAAATAAAAAAATTAGAATCATAAAATTTAAAATAAATAGAAATGACTAAACAATAAAAAAATAATCTATTTAAAAAAATTATATTGTTACATAATTTAAACAGTGGCTTAAAATCATAAATTTTTTATAACAATTATACTAAATACAAGAAATAATTTTATCAATTATAGTAAGAGTTTATTAACGAATATATTATTTGATATCAATAATCACATGTGAAATGATTATATTTTATGGTTTTTATACTATAATCACAAAAGAAATGATTATATTATTTGATATCAAAAATCATTATTTTAAATTAGAAAAATAAACTCTTGAAATCATTATTTTATGGTTTTTATAGATACTATAAGCGGTGGCTTAAATCATAAAATATAATCATTTTTCTTGTGATTATTGATATCAAATAATATATTTGTTAATAAACTCTATCTATAAATATTAAATTATTTATAATTTCTTGCGTTTAATATAATTGTTAAAAATAATTTATGATTTTAACCCACCGTTTAAATTTTGTAACAATATAAGTTTTTTAAATAGATTATTTTTTGTTGTTTTGTCATTTCTATTTATTTTAAATTTTTTTATTCTAATTTTTTATACTTTTATTAATATTTATTAAATAGAATTAAAATTTTAATTGATCTTTAATTTTTATGTGCATTTTGTTCATATTTTAAATTTTAAAAATTTAACCAGAAACCCATGAGATCATTGCGGGGTATATTGTGCGAGGGTAAATGAGGATATGAAAAATATAATATATCAGAATCTGAACTGAGGGGCATCTCGTATAAAATTGAAACCTCGGGGGTATATCGTAATAAAAGTGAAATCTCAGGGGTATATCGTAAAAAAAATGAAACCTCAGGGGTATCTCATAATAAAAATGAAACCTCAGGGGTATCTCGTAAAATTCGCTCAAACCTCGGGGGTATACCGTGAAATTTCCCTATAATTTTTTCTGTTTAAATGAGTGTATATATATAACTAAATAATATTTTCTTAATCTAATAATTATTATTGTTTATGTATAAAAAACAAGCATACACATCCAAATATACATGCCATAATTAAAATAAAATTTGAAGAAGCTAAATTAATATAAAATACTTAATTAAAATTTTATAATTATTTCTAAATAAAAGTGCCACATAATTCTTTAAAAATATTTAACTTGAAAAATCATGACTTGAATTAAAACCTTGTATTATAATTAATTGGTGACTTTACATCAGAATAATTTACTAATTTTAAAAATAAGGACAAACAGTGTTAAATCATATATATTCAGATAAAAGTATACAAATGTGCAGTATCATGAATGTTTATAAATGTATCCATCATTATCAGTAGTTTAAAATGAATACATGCTTATTTATATATGTTTTTGTCAATAGTATATAATGTATACATGACAATTGATAAATGTTTCAATCACTAAGTTCAATCATATCCATTATATAGTTACTTGAAGTTTGCAATTAAGATTTAAAAATGTATTCATGGTTGTTATATACGTGCTCATCAGTAGCTAAATATGCATCCTTAAATATACACATAATTATTTATAGATGTTTCATTAATTAGTAAAATGTATACATGATAGTTGATAAATATTTCAATTGTATGTAAGCAACGTATCCATAATATTCAATAAACGTGCTCATCAGTAGCTAAAAACGTCGAAGGCATTTTTAGGGTTTGTGGTAGCGGGTTTAGGGTCATAGTTGCTACAATATAAAGTATGAAACAACTTCCAAATAGATTACCCTACCCCCCAAAATACCCAAAACCCACCCTAGGATAGCTAAAAATGTCGAAGGCATTTTTAGGGTTTGCAGTGGCGGGTTTACGGTCTAACGACCCTAAACCCGCTACCACAAACCCTAAAAACATGTCGAGTTAGTTGCAACAATATAAAGTACGAGACAAATTCCAAATCGATTACCCTACCCCCCAAAACACCTCAAAACCCACCCTAGGATAGCTAAAAAACGTCAAAGACATTTTTAGGGTTTGCAGTGGCGGGTTTAGGGTCTAACAACCCTAAACCCGCTACCACAAACCCTAAAAACCTGTCAAGTTAGTTGCTACAATATAAAGTACGAAACAAATTCCAAATAGATTACCCTACCCCCAAAACACCCCAAAACCCACCCTAGGATAGATAAAAACGTCGAAGACATTTTTAGGGTTTGCAATGGTGGGTTTAGGGTCTAACGACCCTAAACTTTCTACACCAAACCCTAAAAACCTTTCGAGTTAGTTGCTACAATATAAAGTACGAAACAAATTCCAAATAGATTACCCTACCCGCCAAAACCCACCCTAGGATAGCTATAATCGTGGCGTGGAAACGCTCATATAAATATGTGGAAACATATATAAAATAAAGTGGAAATGTTTTATAATAAAGGTGGAAACGTTTATCTGAACTCGTGGACACCTTTATGTTCAAATTGTGGAAACGTTATATATAATTGTGACGTGGAAACATTCATATATAATTATGAAAATGTTTATATGTAATCATATCGTCGAAAGGTTTATGTATAATCGTGGCATGGAAACGTCCATATAAATATGTGGAAATGTATATAAAATATAGTGGAAACGTTTTATTATAAAGGTGGAAACGTTTATCCAAACTCGTGGACACCTTTATATACAAATCATGGAAACGTTATATATAATTATGACGTGGAAACATTCATATATAATTATGAAAATGTTTGTATGTAATCATGTCGTCGAAAGGTTTATGTATAATCGTGGCACAGAAATGTCCATATGAATATGTGGAAATGTATATAAAATAAAGTGGAAACATTTGATTATAAAGGTGGAAACGTTTATACAAACACTTGGACACCTTTATATATAGATCGTGGAAACGTATAAAGTACGAAACTACTTCCAAATAGATTACCTTACCCCCCAAAACACCCCAAAACCCACTCTAGGATAGCTAAAAACGTCGAAGACATTTTTAGGGTTTGTGGTAACGGGTTTAGGGTCAAGTTAGTTGCTACAATATAAAGTACGAAACAAATTCCAAATAGATTACCCTACCTCCCAAAACACCCAAAACCCACCCTAGGATAGCTAAAAACGTCGAAGGGATTTTAAGGGTTCGCGGACCATAAACCCGCTACCACAAACCCTAAAAACCTATTGAGTTAGTGTAACACCCCATCCAAAGCCTATCGTGGTTATCGCAACCTGAACACTTAATCGAAAACGTCGCAGCGGAAATATACAACACTTGGACCTTGCCACGGTCTGATCGTTAGAACATACCGGCTTAATATATACAATACTTAACCAAAATATTTATCCAGCTCAAAACAATAACGTCCACAATCCCACGACCATCCGAGTACTAGTATCTCAATCATAATCTCAAACTTACAACATTTTAATATGCACAGTCGGGTGCACAGGCGCAACCCGAACTCAAAATAAAAGTCCCCACCTAAGTCTAACCGCTCCTACTCTCGTAGTGCGTCCTCATGGGCCTCTTACCTGCAAGTGTAAAAATAGCCCCCGAGGGGGTCAGCACGAATGCTGGTACACCCTCTCATGGCCCCCAAGCTAACGGGGCTACGACGACTAATTGTCGATAGCATGGAAATTGATTACATACAAACATAATATGAATGCAATAACAATAACCACAGATGAACATACATAATTCACAACCAATGAACGACTCAAGCGTTCCCTTAACGAGTGGGTTAGTAACCCCCTCCTCAGTTCTCATTTCCTTAATCTCAGTTCCTTAACTTACCTTAATCTTAATCTCAAACTTATACTTGCCAACCTCTCCACTATTAGATTGGTTAGCCCTTAATTGGTTGCTTATCTTTGTAGGGCTTGGTTAACCCTAGCCGGTAGCAGTGCACTATCCGACGATAAGCTACCTTCCTTAACTTATTAGGGATGTAGGCTTGATCCCTCCACGCCTTCCTTATGTGCCTCCCACCTCGAACAGTAGCCCGGGTGGTCGGGTCGATTTGTTGACCCTAGGCGACGAGTCTAATGACCAGTCTTATTTGGAAGTCGGATCTGATTCAGATACCGACCTCCCCCAATACACATGTGCCGGTACCATTCCGGATTCCTCACTCCCACCCCAAGTTATGGTTAGTGAAAGCCTTAATTACCAAGTGTTAGTTAAACCTTGACGGGTAAAACCAACAATCACCGATCCTTAGTTCTCAACCTTAACTCAGTAAGTACTAACCTTGGTTAGCCACAATCAAGCCTCGCGGGTTAGTGTAAATGTAACACAATCGCAACGAGAGCAATATAACCGGTTGCATGCTTTATCTTGTTTTAGTCATAGCAAATAAACAGATAGCACACAAGCCGAGGGACACCTCGTTAGCAAGCAGGTCACGAAAAGGATTGTACCGTTCACCGTCGATCGTTGTTTGTTTACCTTCTTCGGGGTCCCAATTCACAAACCTAAAACATTCATTCATTTTTAGGTTATTAGTTATTTGCACCTTACTTAACTCACTTAGTCCCTAAGGACTTCCATTCAATAACCTCTCAAGTCTTCCTCACTTAGTCTTACAAACTTAACTTTAAACATTAAAACTTATACTTAATCTTAACTTAATTCCTCAAGTTCTTAGGGTCCCAATCATTACTACCCTACCAAGGGCATACCTCATTACCCATTACCATTTTAGAAATTGAAATTTCTTTTTTTTTTTTTTAGGCTCGACCGGACTTACCGACCGGACTTGCCAAGTCCGGTCCATTCCAGTACCTTTTACCGTTGGAAAATTCACTCCGACCGGACTTACATGTCCGGTCCTATGTCCGGTCGATTCCAGAGACTTATAATCCGTACAAAATTCATGCCGACCGGACTTGACAAGTCCGGTCCATGTCCGGTCCATTCCAGAAACATTTTCCCTCTCACAAAACAAGCCCGACCGGACTTGTAAGTCCGGTCCCCCAAGTCCGGTCGATTCCAGAAACATTTTCCGGTAGTGTAACAGAGCCCGACCGACCTTGCAAGTCCGGTCCTAAGGCCGGTCGGCTCTAAAAACTTGTTTCTAAATTCCTTTTTAACTCCAAACTTCTCCTCATATATCCTCATATGTTATAACCTCATTTGGGCACCTCAAATACACCTTAAGCCCTCCTTAAAATACCTTAAATCATCCACCAAGATCCACCTTAGTCATTATGCATTTCCTTGCAATAATGCTAACACTTGTAATGTTTTCCTCTAGGTTTCTAGGTGGTGGTTCATACCTAGTGTAACCACTATGCCAAATGTTTTCTTCACCACTATAACATCATCTCCCAAGCATCTCTCACTATCTAAAACTCTTTTAAACATTTACTTAAGGTTCCTTAACAAGTCTAAACCCATCATCATCACATTATCTCCTTCCTAGTTGTGCATCAATTTGCCTAAGTCCTAAATACCCAATACATTCTTGATTCCTAAAATTCCATGGTGAACTAATCATCATAAGTCAAAACATCTTAACTTCCCCTTTTTCATCAAGACAACCCTAGAACATTCCTAGTACTTCCTTAGTCATTAAATTCCCTTAGGATATCTTAAACACTTAAACTTCCTTTAAATTTCGCCATGGGTTCTCTAGTATATAATACTTCCTAACACATGGTTTTTCTCCATCAAACAACCAATACCACAAATTCTCATCACAACACTTAACACCCAATTTACACTAAAACTTCACCACATCATCATATAATGCTTAAACTTAAAATGCTTGGCACTTAGGCCCTTAAATGACAATAATCTTAACCACTGAATTTCCACATATATATGCCTTCAACCTGCGAATACACTCAACAAGGCTCCCATTGAAATAAAATGCTTCTTGTACTTCACCTTTATATTCTTAAACTATCTCCTTTCTCATTTGCTCCTTAGTCACAAGTTCACAAGTATAGACATTGTTTCTCCTAGGTTTTAATAGCACCTTCCAAATATAAACTAAACACTAAACTCATCATATACCCACATCTCATTCCCTTAAACAACAAGACACCTTAAGGTAAGTAATTTACCTTGTTTTCTCACAAGCTTAAAGCTTTTCTCCTTAGGTTTTCTTTGTTCAATCTCGGTCACCAATGTGATTCTCCTTGCCAATGTTCTAACCAATATCAATGACTCCAATGAGTACTAGATAACACATTAACCCTAAGGAACAAACCCTAGGTTTAAAAATATGTTTTAAGGTATTAATGTGATTGTTTTACCTTGGTTTCTCAAGACAACTTGGATGTGAAGCAAGAAGGACCTCCTCTCTCCTTTGAAGAGTAGAAACAAGCTAGAACAAGGCATAAACATGGAGTCCCATGAGTATATATTTTCGGTCAAGTGAAGAAAATGGTGGAAACCTAGATTTTCTTACACTTTCTTTACCTTAAGAGAATGGAGATGCCAATGGAGTCTCCAAACTTGAATTTCCTCCTCTAATGGTGGTTTGACTTGGCACCAAAATGAAGCTCTTGAAGTTTTGAAAAGATAGGAAGAGGAGCTTGAGCTAACTAAGAGGAATATGTATTTTGTTTTGGATTTGGAGCTTAAATGAGCAAGTGGTGTGCAAGGGAAGGTGGAGCTTTCATGGAGGTGAGCTCTACGTGAATGGAGAAGAGAAAGAGAGCAAGAAATCGTGGGCAACAAGGGAAAATGAAGAAGTGAGGAGAGAGGTAAGCAAAAGTGATATTTATCTTAAAAGGTGAATAGTGTTTTATGCTTTATAACTTACTTATTTGCTTTCTCTTTACTTAGTTAGATAAGTGTGGTGAGTCACACTTAAAGAAACCGGCCCCCTTTAGTGAATGAGGGTAGTTTAGTCTTTGTTGACCAAATGTCTCACTTATATAGACTTATGTTATAAACTAGCTTAATAAATTCACTATTCATCAAAAACAAGGCACATTGTTGTGAAATTTTTGATTTCCCATTGATATAGACCTCCAAATGTGATACTATATAGTACACATATTAATTAAAGAGTAATGATGGACATTTAGCCATTCAAAACTCATTTACAAGACAATTTTTCAAAAACGTGCTTTAAGACTCCTTAAAGCACATTTTGTGTTTTAACTTGTTTTCAAGCTTGGTTTTCTTTGGTAATTGACTTAAAATGACCATTAGGATATTACTAAGGTCTTAGAACAATATTTGGGTACTCTCCCATGTCTCTCCAAGCTTAGAGCACGTTTTGCTTAAACTGCTCTTTTGGTGTTTCCTTATATTTTCTTTGATTAGAAATGTTTCTTAATGTTTCTAAGGCATTATTTAGCCTTCTTATATCTTGGTTTATCATTTAAACACCATATCTAAGTTTGGGGTATTTCAATCTACCCCCCTTAAAAGAACTTTGTCCTCAAAGTTCACACATGTGTTTAACCATTCACGGTACACAGTTCTCTTAATCTTAATACCACATCTTATATTCACATTCATACATCTCAAGACTCAAAGGTCAATCTCAAATACAATACATAAGTATCATACATAACTCAAACTTACACCGAAGTGTAGCAACTTACACAAATCACATCTTAAACAACCAAACAAACGACAAACATGATCGTTTCCTAACTCAAAAGCGAGGAAGCTCTACCCCCCTTAAAAAGGGGTACGCCCCGTACCCTATACAGACGATCTAGTCAGTAAATAAAGAAGGGTACTTCGCCCTCATCTTATCCTCTAATTCCCACGTGGCCTCTTCGACATCCTGGTTAGACCAGAGAACCTTCACCAGTCGCACTGACTTGTGGCGAGTGTCCCTAGTCTTACTGTCCAAGATTCTCTGAGGAGTCTCCACGGATCTCATATTTGGTTCTAAAGTCAACCTCTCAGGTTCTAATACATGGGAGGGGTGGTGCATGTATTTCTTCAGCTGTGAAACATGAAAGACATCATGCACTTTACCCAGCTCAGCAGGTAAATTCAACCTGTAAGCAACCGGGCCCACCCGCTCCGTAATCTCATAAGGACCAACAAATTTCGGGCTTAGTTTGCCCTTCTGCCCAAACCTGAATACACCCTTCATCGGTGATACTCGCAGAAATACCCGGTCGCCCACTGCGAACTCCAGGTCTCGTCGTCGAACATCAGCATACGACTTCTGCCTATCTTGAGCAGCTTTCATGTTCTCCCTGATTTGCTGAACTTCAGCCTGAACTTGTTCTAAGTACTCTGGTCCTATATGACCGTCTCACTCGACTCATCCCAGCAGAGCGGTGTACGACATGGTCTACCGTACAACGCTTGAAAAGGTGCCATCTTGATCGAAGCGTGATAGCTGTTGTTGTATGAAAACTCGATCAGATGCAATCTGTCAATCCAACTGCCCTGGAAGTCTAAGGCACATGCTCTCAGCATGTCCTCGAGTGTCTGAATAGTACGCTCAGTCTGACCATCTGTCTGAGGATGGAACGCGGACGCGGTACTCAGTTTGAGTTCTGTACCCAACGCTTCTCTGGTAGCTCTCCAGTACCTCGAAAGGAATCTGGTGTCTCTATCTGACACTATGGTTTGGTATGCCATGATGTCTCATGATTTCTTTCTCAAAAACTCAGCTAATTTGGTCACCTTCCAAGTATCCTTCATCGGTATGAATCGGGCTACTTTGGTAAGGCGATCCACCACCACCCATATCATGTTGAGACCTCCCCTAGCAGGTGGAAGTCCAACTACGAAGTCCATGGAGATATCATGGAACTTCCATTCCGGAACTGGCATCGACTGTACCATTCCGCCCGGTCGTCTGTGCTCGAATTTCACCTTCTGGCATGTGAGACACCTCAAGACGAACTCGGTAACATCTGTCTTCATCCCCGACCACCAGAAGTATCTCTTCATGTCTTTATACATTTTAGAGGCTCCCGGATGGATGGAAACTGAAGCAGTGTGATTCTCTAAGTATACGGTCTTTCAGATCCGTGTTACCTCGTGGTATGCATAATCGGCCCTTAAGTCTGATCAGATCATCATCATGAAGTCTGAAGTCGTATTTCTGACTCTCAAAGGTACCATCTGTCAGCTTCTGTCTGACCTCTCTCATATACTCATCAGTCCTCTGAGCCTCTCGCACCTCATCAACCAAGCTGGAGAAAGAAACTAGCGAATGGAGTGAGTGTGCTCGACGGCTCAGGGCATCTGCTACAACATTGGCCTTCCCTTCTTTGTATTGGAGGTCAATGTCATAGTCTTTCAGAAATTCTAACCACCTCCTCTGTCGAAGATTTAATTCCTTCTGAGTGAATATGTATTTCAAACTCTTGTGATCGGTGTAGATCGTAACACTAACCCCATATAAGTAGTGGCGCCATATCTTCAAAGCGAAGACTACAGCTCCCAGCTCTAAATCATGTGTGGGGTAGTTCTCCTCATGTTTCTTCAACTGGCGTGAGGCATAGCCACCACCTTGCCATGTTGCATGAGCACGCAACCCAGCCCTCTGCCGGATGCATCACAATAAACCTCAAAGCCCTCTGTACCGTCTGGAATGGTCAGAACCGGTGCAGTGGTCAGTGAGTCCTTTAAGCGCTGAAATGATCTCTCACAGTCAACTGTCCATAGAAATGGTGCATCTTTCTTCATCAGACTGGTCATCGGCTTCGCGACCTTGCTGAAATCTCTAACAAACCTCCTGTAGTAACCTGCCAGACCGAGAAAGCTCCTGATGTCGGTAACAGTCTTCGGCCTTGGCCAGGTACGTACGGCATCAATCTTTGCTGGATCCACTGCGATCCCAGCATCTGAGATGACATGACCTAGGAAAGAGACCTGGTCAAGCCAAAACTCACACTTGGAGAACTTAGCATATAGCTGGTTCTCCCTTAATATTTCCAACACCCTCCTCAAATGTTCCTCATGCTCAACCTTAGACTTTGAATATATCAGAATATCATCAATAAAAACCACAACCGACTTGTCCAGCTGCTCCCGGAACAAGCGGTTCATCAGATCCATAAACTTCGCTGGCGCGTTCGACAAACCGAACGGCATCACTGTAAACTCATAGTGGCCGTATCGTGTCCGGAATGCCGTCTTCTCAATATCTCCCTCCTTAATGGCTATCTGATGATACCCCGATCTGAGATCAATCTTGGAAAACACAGATGCTCCCTTCAACTGATCGAACAGATCGTCAATGCGGGGTAGTGGGTACTTATTCTTCACTGTACTGCATTCAGCTCTCTGTAGTCGATGCAGAGGCGGAGACTACCATCCTTCTTCTTCACGAAGAGGACTGGCGCTCCCCATGGTGACACACTTGGTCTAATAAATCCTTATCCAACAAATCTTTCAGTTGTTCTTTAACTCAGTCATTTCTGCCGGAGCCATACGGTATGGTGCTTTGGCTATCGGTCCGGTACCAGGTAGCAGCTCAATGGTGAACTCTACCTCCCGAGTGGGTGGCATGCCGGGCAGTTCCCGTGGAAATAAGTCGGGGAACTCCGACACTACCGGTAAGTCGGGGTCGAACTCAGGGTCTCTCTCTATGTCCTGTA
Source organism: Limonium bicolor (assembly GCA_023374045.1). Classification (NCBI taxonomy): domain Eukaryota; kingdom Viridiplantae; phylum Streptophyta; class Magnoliopsida; order Caryophyllales; family Plumbaginaceae; genus Limonium; species Limonium bicolor. The sequence goes on from CM041782.1 coordinate 48,449,893, forward strand.
CATAGCAGAGGTATACTTCTTCCTTTCTCCTTAATTCTTTGCATTGCCATGGCGGTGATGATCTTAGTCGAAGGCTCTGGGCCTCTGGCGGTATGTGATATTGTTACCCCAGACGGACTCCTGAGCAGCAATCTATGCTCGGCGCAGAGGATACGTCCCTTGTGCCGCTCCAACCAGTTCATCCCGAAGATAACATCAAATCCTAGCTTACTGAACTCAATGAAACTGACTGGGAAGTCTTCCCCCTTAATTCTGATGGTGGCTCCTCGGTAGTAACGAGTGCAACGAACCTTCTCCTTAGACGGGAGCGTAACCGTGAAGTCGGGTAGCTCATCAGCGTCTAGCCCCAACCTGCTCGCGAATGATGCAGAGACAAAGGTATGCGAGGCCCCTGAGTCGAAGAGAACTGATGCCTCAATTCCATTGATCGGAAAGGTGCCGGAGGATAGTACCGCTAACGTCGGCCTGTGCCTCTGTGAGTATGCTTAGTGCACCTTCCGTACCGAGTCCATAACCTAATTGTATTCACAAGCTCCATGAGTATTGATGGTATAACAAGAGTCGTAACAATTTATATGAACAACACTGTTATTTTATTCATGACCATCCTGTTTACAACATGTGCTTCAATCTTACATCTCATTTCTCATCTCATTCTAACATTACATGGCTAATATTGTCTAAAGGTTAGGTTTAATCTTCCTGGTCTCATATGCGTCGCATTGATTACTGCTGACGGTGCTGTATTCAGCTTGATTCTCTTAATCCCATGGTATAACATCCTTGATTCTCCTCCCAAAATTAATACATCACCTGACTTAAGTACTATCTTATCTGCACGGTCCGCACGCTTCTGCTCGCCGTATAAAAACTCCGCATCATCTCCAATGGACCAAGACACTACGGGTATCCCCCTTTCGAGAGACTCCGTTGTCTCGTCCTTATCCTGGTGTAGTCCCAGTTTCCCATCTTTTTCGTAGAAGTTTACAATGCAAATGTCTGGCTGGATGTCTGGAATCGGTTCAGCTTCCAACTGCTGAGCGATTTCCATGACTTGTGTAATAACTGGATGGAACTCTTCGGGTATTCCCGGTGGTGAGACTCCATCTTGCTCCCTTATGGTTTGGTAATTCTTGGCGTACGGATTCCAATCCTTGCCCAAGCATCATCTTTAATTTCATCCTTGCTCCCCCTGGGTATTCCGGTGTGTAAAAACCTCCCGGTCCCATTCCTAGTTGATTGCATCTCCTGATGATGGCTATTTGTGCGTCGGGTGTCAGGTATCCCCTTAATAAAATCATACCTGGGCGGATAACCTGACATTGTTCGGTTGAAAAGTGTGGTTTCGATGTCGGTGTGCTCCGGGTTAGATGTAGATGGTATAGGGTAGCAGATGTTGAATCTTCCTAAAGTGGTAGTAGGTTATATCTTACTTAGGTTCTAATCTCATCTTATTTTTACTTAACTCATATATTTCACCAAACATGCATGATAATGCGGTAAGCAGGTAGTTTTATTACTAATGTTATAGTGGTACCTGGCCTCGATGAGGGCTCAGGCTCATCGTCCCGGTCCACCATGTGTAGAGTGGGCCCCGTCTTCTGGGTCGCCCTTGGGTTCTTGTCTGCAACTGGTTGCCCCCTCCTCTGACCGTCAGATCCAGATCCCTGATCAGCCTTGGCCTTAACCTTGAAACTGGGTCTGAAATTCTTACTCTCCGGGTTCCCGTAGCACTCATATGCTCGGTGTCCAAGTACTCCACAGAAGTTGCACTCTACTTTGTTCCCCTTACAATCGAGCCCGGGGTGGTCCTTGTGACACCATCTACAGATGTAGCGTCGATGGTAGCCACCACCGGCTCCTTTCTCAGTCTCTGATCCCTTCGGCGCCTTAGAGCGCAGGGGTGTTGCTGCATAAGCATATGTCAGCTTCAATGGCTCTTCTGGAGCCTTCTCCTTTCCCTCCTTCCCCTTCGGGTTCTGATTTTTCTGGGCCTGAGGCTGGTACTTCTGTTTCTTGTACCCTCCTTGCCCTTGACTCTCTGAGCTCTTCCCAGCACTCTTCCTCTTTGCATTCTCCTCGTCCCTCAGCTGGACGGTAATCTCCACCTTAGCAGCGGCATGATAGCACTCCTGCTTTTCCATAGTATTAGTCTCACTTATTTCTCATAATCTAAAGCTTATTCATCACTTACTCAAATTTCAATTGTTCTTATTACCTGCAAGGTAGTGTAACTCGTCGGCCCCATGCCGTAGCGGAGTCGATGGCTAAGCCCGCCATAGAAGCGGTCCACCAAGATCTGGTCAGAATACCCTAGACCTGGCAGAAGACGGAGCAAGGCGGTGAACTCTGAGTAATACTCGTCCACCGTCATCTTGTCCGACTGCTTAAGCGCATCTAACTGCAAGCGCTTCTTCGTCTGGACATGGGCGGGGTAGTACTTTGCCCGTAGCAAGGCGGTGTACTGCTCCCAGCCGAACTCTGGGTTGGCCACATGCTCGGCCCTCACCAGCTTCCACCAATCGCCCGCCGCCCCCTTCAAGTAGAAAGCAGCTAAGCGCACCTTGATCCCAGCAGGGACATCAAGGGTCTCGAAGGCGGTCTCCAGCTCGGAGATGTACGCCTCAAGCTTGGCGGGATCGGTCTCCCCCTTGAAATGAGCGGGTCGAAGATCTGATAGGCTCTTCACCCAGTTTGGTTCCCTAGGCTGTGGCGGTGGAGGTGGTGCACCCACACCAGGCTGATAGCCCATGTGTCCTAAAGCGGCAGCTACGATCTCTGCGATCGTCTGCCCTCCAGGTATCCCTGGAATGTCCTCACCCCGGCCGCGACCTCGGCCCCCTCTAGGGCGTCCTGCCATCTGAACAAGCATAACTTACATTAGATTCACATTCACCATTGTTTGGTTAGTAAATTTATAACGTCCGTAGACGGTAAAGACAATCCACACTTATTAGTGGTCATCTGACTCTACTCACTCTAACTTCTCACACCCTTAACCCAATACTTATTCCTTAACTTGTATTCTAACTCGGTGGTCACTTATATCCGGTATTTCTTGATCAGAGCGTAACTACGCTCTGATACCACTTTTTGTAACACCCCATCCAAAGCCTATCGTGGTTATCGCAACCTGAACACTTAATCGAAAACGTCGCAGCGGAAATATACAACACTTGGACCTTGCCACGGTCTGATCGTTAGAACATACCGGCTTAATATATACAATACTTAACCAAAATATTTATCCAGCTCAAAACAATAACGTCCACAATCCCACGACCATCCGAGTACTAGTATCTCAATCATAATCTCAAACTTACAACATTTTAATATGCACAGTCGGGTGCACAGGCGCAACCCGAACTCAAAATAAAAGTCCCCACCTAAGTCTAACCGCTCCTACTCTCGTAGTGCGTCCTCATGGGCCTCTTACCTGCAAGTGTAAAAATAGCCCCCGAGGGGGTCAGCACGAATGCTGGTACACCCTCTCATGGCCCCCAAGCTAACGGGGCTACGACGACTAATTGTCGATAGCATGGAAATTGATTACATACATTAACATAATATGAAATGCAATAACAATAACCACAGATGAACATACATAATTCACAACCAATGAACGACTCAAGCGTTCCCTTAACGAGTGGGTTAGTAACCCCCTTCCTCAGTTCTCATTTCCTTAATCTCAGTTCCTTAACTTACCTTAATCTTAATCTCAAACTTATACTTGCCAACCTCTCCACTATTAGATTGGTTAGCCCTTAATTGGTTGCTTATCTTTGTAGGGCTTGGTTAACCCTAGCCGGTAGCAGTGCACTATCCGACGATAAGCTACCTTCCTTAACTTATTAGGGATGTAGGCTTGATCCCTCCACGCCTTCCTTATTGTGCCTCCCACCTCGAACAGTAGCCCGGGTGGTCGGGTCGATTTGTTGACCCTAGGCGACGAGTCTAATGACCAGTCTTATTTGGAAGTCGGATCTGATTCAGATACCGACCTCCCCCAATACACATGTGCCGGTACCATTCCGGATTCCTCACTCCCACCCCAAGTTATGGTTAGTGAAAGCCTTAATTACCAAGTGTTAGTTAAACCTTGACGGGTAAAACCAACAATCACCGATCCTTAGTTCTCAACCTTAACTCAGTAAGTACTAACCTTGGTTAGCCACAATCTAAAGCCTCGCGGGTTAGTGTAAATGTAACACAATCGCAACGAGAGCAATATAACCGGTTGCATGCTTTATCTTGTTTTAGTCATATCAAATAAACAGATAGCACACAAGCCGAGGGACACCTCGTTAGCAAGCAGGTCACGAAAAGGATTGTACCGTTCACCGTCGATCGTTGTTTGTTTAGCCTTCTTCGGGGTCCCAATTCACAAACCTAAAATATTCATTCATTTTTAGGTTATTAGTTATTTGCACCTTACTTAACTCACTTAGTCCCTAAGGACTTCCATTCAATAACCTCTCAAGTCTTCCTCACTTAGTCTTACAAACTTAACTTTAAACATTAAAACTTATACTTAATCTTAACTTAATTCCTCAAGTTCTTAGGGTCCCAATCATTACTACCCTACCAAGGGCATACCTCATTACCCATTACCATTATTAGAAATTGAAATTTCTTTTTTTTTTTTTTTTTGGCTCGACCGGACTTACCGACCGGACTTGCCAAGTCCGGTCCATTCCAGTACCTTTTACCGTTGGAAAATTCACTCCGACCGGACTTACACGTCCGGTCCTATGTCCGGTCGATTCCAGAGACTTATAACCCGTACAAAATTCATGCCGACCGGACTTGACAAGTCCGGTCCTATGTCCGGTCCATTCCAGAAACATTTTCCCTCTCACAAAACAAGCCCGACCGGACTTGTAAGTCCGGTCCCCCAAGTCCGGTCGATTCCAGAAACATTTTCCGGTAGTGTAACAGAGCCCGACCGACCTTGCAAGTCCGGTCCTAAGGCCGGTCGGCTCTAAAAACTTGTTTCTAAATTCCTTTTTAACTCCAAACTTCTCCTCATATATCCTCATATGTTATAACCTCATTTGGGCATCTCAAATACACCTTAAGCCCTCCTTAAAATACCTTAAATCATCCACCAAGATCCACCTTAGTCATTATGCATTTCCTTGCAATAAGGCTAACACTTGTAATGTTTTCCTCTAGGTTTCTAGGTGGTGGTTCATATCTAGTGTAATCACTATGCCAAATGTTTTCTTCACCACTATAACATCATCTCCCAAGCATCTCTCTCTATCTAAAACTCTTTTAAACATTTACTTAAGGTTCCTTAACAAGTCTAAACTCCCATCATCATCACATTATCTCCTTCCTAGTTGTGCATCAATATTTGCCTAAGTCCTAAATACCCCAATACATTCTTTTGATTCCTAAATATTCCATGGTGACAACTAAATCATCATAAGTCATCAAAACATCTTAACTTCCCCCTTTTTCATCAAGACAACCCCTAGAACATTCCTAATACTTCCTTAGTCATTAAATTCCCTTAGGATATCTTAAACACTTAAACTTTCCTTTAAATTTCGCCATGGGTTCTCTAGTATATAATACTTCCTAACACATGGTTTTTCTCCATCAAACAACCAATACCACACAAATTCTCATCACAACACTTTAACACCCAATTTACACTAAAACTTCACCACATCATCATATAATGCTTAAACTTAAAATGCTTGGCACTTAGGCCCTTAAATGACAATAATCTTAACCACTGAATTTCCACATATATGCCTTCAACCTGCGAATACACTCAACAAGGCTCCCATTGAAATAAAATGCTTCTTGTACTTCACCTTTATATTCTTAAACTATCTCCTTTCTCATTTGCTCCTTAGTCACAAGTTCACAAGTATAGACATTGTTTCTCCTAGGTTTTAATAGCACCTTCCAAATATAAACTAAACACTAAACTCATCATATACCCACATCTCATTCCCTTAAACAACAAGACACCTTAAGGTAAGTAATTTACCTTGTTTTCTCACAAGCTTAAAGCTTTTCTCCTTAGGTTTTCTTTGTTCAACCTCGGTCACCAATGTGATTCTCCTTGCCAATGTTCTAACCAATATTCAATGACTCTAATGAGTACTAGATAACACATTAACCCTAAGGAACAAACCCTAGGTTTAAAAATATGTTTTAAGGTATCAATGTGATTGTTTTACCTTAGTCTCTCAAGACAACTTGGATGTGAAGCAAGAAGGACCTCCTCTCTCCTTTGAAGAGTAGAAACAAGCTAGAACAAGGCATAAACATGGAGTCCCATGAGTATATATTTTCGGTCAAGTGAAGAAAATAGTGGAAACCTAGATTTTCTTACACTTTCTTTACCTTAAGAGAATGGAGATGCCAATGGAGTCTCCAAACTTGAATTTCCTCCTCTAATGGTGGTTTGACTTGGCACCAAAATGAAGCTCTTGAAGTTTTGAAAAGATAGGAAGAGGGAGCTTGAGCTAACTAAGAGGAATATGTATTTTGTTTTGGATTTGGAGCTTAAATGAGCAAGTGGTGTGCAAGGGAAGGTGGAGCTTTCATGGAGGTGAGCTCTACGTGAATGGAGAAGAGAAAGAGAGCAAGAAATCGTGGGCAACAAGGGAAAATGAAGAAGTGAGGAGAGAGGTAAGCAAAAGTAATATTTATCTTAAAAGGTGAATAGTGTTTTATGCTTTATAACTTACTTATTTGCTTTCTCTTTACTTAGTTAGATAAGTGTGGTGAGTCACACTTAAAGAAACCGGCCCCCTTTTGTGAATGAGGGTAGTTTAGTCTTTGTTGACCAAATGTCTCACTTATATAGACTTATGTTATAAACTAGCTTAATAAATTCACTATTCATCAAAAACAAAGCACATTGTTGTGAAATTTTTGATTTCCCATTGATATAGACCTCCAAATGTGATACTATATAGTACACATATTAATTAAAGAGTAATGATGGACATTTAGCCATTCAAAACTCATTTACAAGACAATTTTTCAAAAACGTGCTTTAAGACTCCTTAAAGCACATTTTGTGTTTTAACTTGTTTTCAAGCTTGGTTTTCTTTGGTAATTGACTTAAAATGACCATTAGAATATTACTAAGGTCTTAGAACAATATTTGGGTACTCTCCCATGTCTCTCCAAGCTTGGAGCACGTTTTGCTTAAACTGCTCTTTTTGGTGTTTCCTTATATTTTCTTTGATTAGAAATGTTTCTTAATGTTTCTAAGGCATTATTTAGCCTTCTTATATCTTGGTTTATCATTTAAACACCATATCTAAGTTTGGGGTATTTCAGTTAGTTGCTACAATATAAAGTACGAAACAACTTCCAAATAGATTACCCTACCCCCCCCCAAAACACCCCAAAACCCACCCTAGGATAGCTAAAAACGTCGAAGGCATTTTTAGGGTTTGCAGTGGCGGGTTTAGGGTCTAAAGACCCTAAACCCGCTACCACAAACCCTAAAAATCTTTCGAGTTAGTTGCTACAATATAAAGTACGAAACAACTTCCAAATAGATTACCCCCCCCCCCCCCCCCCCAAAAAAAACACACCAAAACCCACCCTAGGATAGCTAAAAACGTCGAAGACATTTTTAGGGATTACAGTGGCGGGTTTAGAGTCTAACGACCCTAAACCCGCTACCACAAACCCTAAAAACCTGTCGAGTTAGTTGCTACAATATAAAGTATGAAACAACTTCGAAATAGATTACCTTACCCCCCAAAACACCGAAAAACCCACCCTACGATAGCTAAAAACGTCGAAGGTATTTTTAAGGTTTGTAGTGGCGGGTTTAGGGACCCTAAACCCGCTACCACAAACCCTAAAAACCTGCCGAGTTAGTTGCTACAATATAAAGTATAGAACGGTTTCCAAATAGATTACCCTACCCCCCAAAACACCCCAAAACCCAACCTAGACAAGTTAAAAATGTCGAATTCATCACTTATTACTTAATGAATTATAATATCAATTTTAATGAATCATAATATAAAATTAATGAATCGTATTATCATTTTAGTGTATCATCATATACATGTAAAAATATGTTTTTTTTTAAAAGTTGTCAAAACATATCCATGACTGGTCTTGTTTTGAAGAACTTGAATTTATATGAACAATGATATAATTTTTTTTCATTTTAGACATATATTAAAAGTTACAATAATTTAAGGGTTTTATGATAAAAAAAATATATAACGCCGGGCGCGCTAAAAAAAAAAGAACGCAAAGCGCCTCGCAACGGCTACAACCGAGAATTTGGCATTTTTAATTGATTATCGAACAAGCAAAACATCTTTGATTGGATATTATTAAGAAAAAGAAAGCAAAACACCTTTAAGTTATAGTATAAGATTCAACCAACTTGCAAGTACACGTACACCTTTAACAACAGTCAATTCATAAAGAATGAATAAATAAAGTTAGTATTAGTAGTACGTTTTTGTCCTTTACGTAACCCCACTTAAAAGAGTTTGTTTACACCAGAATCTTGAATCCTTTATTTGACGGTGAGGATTGAGTCCGTCCCTGACGGAAATAGCTCGTCCGTCACCAAATCCTACGCGCCCACAGACGCTTCACCCCTACAAATGTCACACTGTTAAATAGGAGTTTTCAAAACAACAACAAATATTTCAGCATAAAATAATCAATAAATTGATTATAAATATGTAATCATAAAACAGCTCTCTAAATATACTACAAATGTAAAACAAAACCACCACAGCAAAAATAGCCTAGTCAGGCCCCATATTCTGTGATGGGGTTCTAGAGTGGACGACAGTCAGAGGTTTTGGTCGTAGCAACCGTCCCCGATTCCTAATATAACAATGATCCCAACTACTTTTAAATTTTTATTTAGCTTAAATGTTTTATACCATAGTTCCTTTAATCCTAAATCTAACCCAAACAATACATAAAAAATAGAAAAATTATAGAGTGTAAAGTAATTGTTTTTCAACTGATAACCGTTGCTCATATTAACCCTTATGCTACGTCACTTTCTTAAACAATTTTGCAACGTCAAGATTTTGTTTATAAAAAGATTTGTGTTACGTGAGGTTTTTCTTTTTTGAGGAAAAAGAAAGGTATTACTTTTTTTTTTTTTTTGAAAGAAAGAAAGGTATTACTATCTTAATATGTTGTGCATGATGAAGTCACCATCGCTTTAACGTTTGACCACCTCACCACCGTCCAAAGAAAGCCAGAGCAATGGCGCTCAGAGCGTCTAGTCCACCAGATCACATCGCATCGCTGAGCTGGCGTAATTAGTTGTAATTAATCAATCTAATAACTATAACCCAATTTCTTTCCAAATGCCTGTAATCGCTTTCGCTTTCTTCTTCCAACGAAGCCGCTCAGCGCGTCTCCGTCCGTCCCCACGGCGGTTATTATTACTAGGGCGGTTCGATTCCAAGCCAAAACTAACCCATAAGCTGCACGTGGCAGATACTACCGAGCCCCCTTTTCCTGGGTATGTATAGGTGGGTCCTCGTGGTGTTAACGTACAGTCCCACCTAGTCCACAACCTACTCTGAGTTGTAAAAATTCTTTATATTCTTCTTCCCTCTTTCTTTGAAAAAAGAAAACGGTTTCTTCTATTGCTCTCTTGCTGTAAGTTCCATCATTATCTCTCCTTCACATCATTTAAATTTAAATTCCAGCATCGATCAAACGATTTCCTTTCCGCTCAGCCATCCCCCTCCAACCGACCAATCTCTGTTCCTTCTTCTTCTTCTTCTTCCTTAGGGTTTCGCGGGAGGTTTCTGTGCAGTGCAAGTGAAGATATTGTTCTACTATAATTGTGTTCATCCGGTGAATCCTGTTCTTGTTATTGGGTTTCACGCAAAAATTCTGTTCCTATCCGAGTTTTCCTTCTTTCTCGTGAGAGGTATGGTTTCTTTGCATTGTTTATCATGTATTTTTGTGTACCTTTCCTTTCTTTTGATGGAAGGGTGGGGGTAGGGGGATTGGTGTTTTTATGTTTTCAAGCTCAGAATATATGCCGGGATGAGTCTATTTCTTTTGTTTCGATTGGCGACTAAAGCCTCAATAGTGAACAACGCGGGTTTTTTTCCAGATATGGTGAGGAATAGAACGGTTTATGAGCAAAATAGACAGTTAACTGCTCCGTATAGTTGTAGAATGGTGAACTGATTGGTTAATCCTGTTAATATGTCAGGGACTATTGAAATTCTGCTTCTAACGGACAGCCAATCCGTACTTCGGTTTGGTTGTTTCATCATCTATAAGGAGTTCAAACATGACCAACGCGTTTTGACACATCAAGTTTGAGATGGAACTATCTGGTCTTTTAACCTCTGCCGGGATCAATATTGGTGCATGTGTGGTGCTTTTCTCTCTTTATTCTGTGCTGAGAAAGCAACCATCAAACAAGTGTGTCTACTTCGCCGGTACACTAGCACAATACAACTGGAAACGCCAGGATCCTCATTGGTTTGACAGATATGTTCCATCACCCAGATGGATTTTGAATGCTTGGAAGCTTACAGATGATGATATACTGACTATTGGTGGTCTAGATGCTGTTGTTTTCGTCAAAGCACTTGTCTTCAGGTTATTGCTCTCTCTAAAATACACTTGCGTTGATGGATTTATTTCTGCCTTTTCTCTCGGTGATTTTTAAACGGTAGTTGCTGTTTATCTTTTGCAGCATAAGGATTTTCTCCATTGCAGCCGTCATTTGTCTTGCGCTTGTGCTTCCCTTGAATTATCTTGGGAAAGAGGTCCAACACAAGCGAATTGACGCCGAGTCACTGGAGGTGTTTACCATTCAAAACCTCAGAAAAGGCTCAAAATGGTATTCCTAATTTTGGTCACTTGAATAGCCTTTTTATTTTGACAATTGGATACCTTATGTTCTTTATGCCTTTAATTGACCAGGCTTTGGGCGCATTGTCTTGCGTTGTGCATAATCTCTTGCTCGGCCTGGATTCTTCTTTACTTAGTAAGGATAAAAAGGAGCTCTTACATCTTCAAGCATGAAGTTTTGTCATAAATAAATACCATCTTCGCAATGCTTTCTGCTTATTATAGGTGGTTCATTGGTTGTAGGAGTACAGAAGTGTTAGTAAATTGAGGCTGGAATGCATTCGGAAGTCCTCAAATAAGCCAAGTTATTTTACAGTTGTTTTTCGCGGCATTCCTCGGTCCTCTGAGGAACAATACAGTTCAGCATTGACAAAGTATATGAAGAGATATTATCCATCTGACTATCTGTCTCACCAGATGGTGTACAAGTGCGGAAAACTAGTGAAGTTGATGGTGAGTATTTGTTTAATTAGCCTCTTGACTGTTTATCTGTAGGATTTTTTGTGCAATCACATTCCGAAAAGATGACCTTCTCCATGATATTAGTTTCTTGCCTGTATTTGTATTCTTATGTATATGCAGTTAAGCATATTTTCTGCATAAGTAATTTAAGCTATCCATGATGGTTTGTTTTTGTCTTTTCATAGAAAAAGGCTGAGGAGGTGTATGATTACGTCCAAAGCAATTCAGAGAGGTTTTCAAAATGTGGCTCCTGTGCAAGTCGAACAGATTCATATAAGTTATCGGATGAAGAAGGGGCTGAGAAGGGGAAATCAATTGATACTAATCAAGAAATGCACTTGAATGGAAAGGTTGGAACAATTACTTTGATTCTTGTTTCTGCTGTGAGTTTTGGCTGTTAATTTTGGATGAAAAATACTGAATTGATGAGCTTCATCATCATCATCATCATTTGCCAGCTAACCTGTAACTTGTTGAATAATTCCGCTATGCCATGAAGTTACACTACGACTGTTGATGAACTGCTTATATTATCTTGGTCTTTCTTGCAGGAAAGTGCTGCTGCTTTTGTATTTTTCAAAACTCGCTACGCTGCTGCTTCAGTAGCACGGGCTATCCAAACATCAAATCCCATGTTATGGGTCACGGATCGAGCTCCAGAACCCTCTGATGTATACTGGTCAAACCTTTGCATACCCTATAAACAGTTTTGGATGCGCAAGGTAGCAACACTCTTGGCCACCACTGCTTTCATGATCTTCTTTCTTGCCCCTGTCACCCTTGTCCAAAGCTTGGCTAATCTACCACTACTCCAAAGAATGTTGCCTTTCTTGAGAAAACTTCTGGAGAAGTAAGACAATATTTTCTTTCGCTTGCAATTAAAGCTTGCAACTTTATTTCCTGCAATCCGTTTTCTCTTCTTAATGTAGTTGGCTTTGGATGATTATCTGCTTGCTTCTTAATTTGGTGTTCATCCATCTGTGATAGTTTATGAACTGCATGCAAAGTTAGTGTTGTTAATCATAGTTATTTCTTTATTTTGCAGACCATTTGTGAAACAGGTTGTCACAGGTTACCTACCAAGTGTAATACTGATATTGTTCTTCTACATGGTGCCACCTCTCATGATGCTCTTTTCAACTGTGGAGGGATCCATCTCTCGTAGTGCACGAAAAAGAGCTACTTGCTTGAAAGTTTTATACTTCACCATATGGAACGTGTTTTTTGTTAATCTTGTTTCTGGGACTTTAATCAACAAATTGTCAATCATATCGAATCCGAAGGGCATACCAACAGAACTAGCAACAAGAGCAGTGCCAGCACTGGTGAGACTCTTTTCCTGCCTGTCTTTTCTAAGTTTTCTTTCATTCTTCATGTCTATTTCAAAATTTCAATTTGATCCTCTTGTCTATTTCAAAATTTCACTATAAAATGAAGATGACAATCCAAAGTATTGAACTGATTCTTGGGTGCACCTACCTGATGATCTGTATGAATTTGAGTGTCAGTTGGAGAACATATCATGGCTCCCCTTTTGTTAATGTATGCGTCCAGTTTTATTCTATTCTACTTCACAAACAGCGTCTCAGGCTTCTTATGTGTTTGACCCTCCTATTTGCAGGTTAAATTCTTCATGACTTATGTCATGACATCTGGTTGGACAAGTCTCGCATGTGAGCTTGTTCAACTATATCCTCTTCTCTGCAACACTATCTGTAAACTCATCCTACGAAAAGAGGCGCCCTTTGATGAAGGATGGACTTTCCCTTTCCACACTGAAGTACCTAGAGTTCTGTTATTTGGACTTCTTGGATTCAATTTCGCCGTCTTATCACCCTTGATATTACCCTTGCTGCTGATATACTTCTGTCTTGCTTATCTCGTGTATCGAAACCAGGTTTATATTTCTACCATTTAGGCTCCTGTTTTCATATTTTCATGTTCATCTTTCACTTTTGAACTTCCGTTTCCTAATTGAAACTCCCATTTATGCTGCCTGCATGACCCATTCAGATTCTCAATGTTTATCTCTTCAAGTACGATACTGGGGGAATGTATTGGCCCATTGTGCACAACACGACGATATTTTCTCTAGTAATGGCTCAAATAATGGCCCTTGGAGTCTTTGCGACAAAGGAATCACCGGTTTGCATGGGTTTCACCATACTATTGATTGTATGCACGCTTCTGTATAATGAATACTGCCGGCAGAGATTTCTTCCAGTATTCAAAGACATCGCTGCGGAGGTAAAACATCCTAATTGTTATTACATTTGCTGTTAGAAAATTTGCTCATAATGCTTGGAGAGAACTCTTTAACATGTTTGTCGTTCACAGGATCTTATCGATTTGGATCAGGAAGATGACAATAATGCAAGAGACAAGATTTATAGAAATCTTGAGAATGCGTACTTGCAAACAAATGGGTCCCTTATGATTACACTAGAAAGCTTAGAACTTCAACTAATGAAGCTGGCATCAAGCGAGCAGTGGACTCATGTCGTAAACCAGGTATGGATCTTTCATGTGGTAGATTCCAGTCACCCTCTTGAAGAATATTTGACTCTTTATGCGATCTCGAACTTCTAATATGCTGATTTCAAACTTGGTTGGAAACACGTAAAAGGAAACCGAAGTTGGCCAATTGTACCTGTCTCACTAAAGAACATAAATCTTCCACGGCCTCTACCATCTGGTTGGAGGTACAGCCTTTGAAGGAAACCTATCCATCATGCCCCTTGCAACAGGTGTTGGAAGAACCAAAATCAATAAATGTATCTCGCGATCATGGCCACTTCACCGCTGGTGCTGCCAAAACGAGGGGTGTCGTACCTAAGAGGCGCAAAATTTGTGGAAGGGAAACAAATGCCTTCGCTATCTGGTTGTGGAGTGTCAAAGTAGTTGAAGGATTTCCTGCAGAGACTCTAGCAGGACCTCGTGCCATGACTTGAAAATGATGAGGAACAAAGTGAACCATCAAGACAAACGTCGAAGGAGTAAATCCAATTGAAGGAAGTCAATCATCACCTATGAAAGATGGTTCAGAAGATGGGAAAACTAGCTTGTTATGACATAAGAATTTGCATAAAAAGCAGTTCTAGTATTAAGTAATGTGTTGGTGGTATATGTGTAATTTATGTTCACTACCGGGATGAGAAGAAGAGTAGAGGCAATTGTGATAGAATATAGTTTACAGGTTGGAGAATTTTGGGTCTTTTGAAATTACTTGGAAGTTGACAAGAAATAAAAGGCAGGCAAAGCAAGCAAAGAAAAAAGGTTGATTTGTTTTACGAAATAGAAATTTGGGGATGGAGCTCTGTAAACGTGAAGTTACTTGGCACTGACGTGCAATGAGTAAGTACACTTACACACCGACAATATTGGTTGCTTTTTCTCTAGAGATGATTGAATGCTATCACAACAAGAATTGATATCATACATATTGCAGGAAGAACCCAGCATCCCTTCCAATAATGAACTCAAGTAAACCATTTTCTCTGCATTCCTAGCTTATGGTGCAACTAACTTTGCTGCATTGGCCATGGCTTTTTTTTTTTCATGTCTGTGCATAGTTTTTTTTGCATTACGTCTGTGCAGTAGTGGTGTAGGTGACATTACGCACTTGAATTTTGTCATGTATGAAGTGACAATCAGTTTCAATGTTCACTCATCGAAAATGGGGTTTACAAATATTGTAGATAGCATGAGTCAGATTGATTCAGCTGTTCTCTTGCGTACAAATTGGCACTCTGCTTCTATTGGACAAGGATATATAAAACTATGATGGGGGTATTTCTAAGCAAAATGTAGTATGATGAGTCTGGTCTTCTTGTAATATGGCATGCCACGCAATCCGAGACTCGATGAGCGAAGAGAAGGATTCCACCATTTTTTAGAGATATCTCATAATTCATTGTTCCTTTGATATGGCATAGCGGATGAATCGGGTTTGGTTCGGATCGGTTCAGTTCGAGTAGTTTAAGATTGTTTGATATCGGTTCGGATTTGGCTTGAATCGGGTAAATTCGGGGTTTCAGTTATGTTCGGTTTGTGATATTTCAGATCGTGTTCGGATTGGTATGGGTAATCTCGGTTCAGATGAGATTCAGTTGAAGTAACAAATCAATGCTAATTTGTGTATTATATATGTGTTAAATCATAATGGGGAATCGAGTGACTTCGGTTTGGTGGATTGTGGTTCGAGTAACTTCAATCTGGGTGGCTTTCGGTTAGACCTATTTTACAGTTCGGTTTTGTTCGGATTTCGAGTCATTTTATAAGTTATGTTAATGGGTTAAATTTCGAGTTGGGTTCGGGTTGGTTCGGTTTAGTTTTTCAGGTTCAAGTCACTTTTGCCACGATTACATATGATTGAACACCTCTATGTGAGTTTTGCAAGGGCTTTTTGAATTGGAAAACTGATGGCAGGTCTAGTGTTGGAAAGATAATTGATTGTTGCCACAGGTGTTCTATAGAATCTTGGGTCTTTATAGGATTACCATCATTGGCAAGGGGCCTTTTTGTGCCACATTCATATTCTTTGATGAGGTTGAGGCAAAATATTTTCTCGGGTAGGATAACTCCTTTGTTTGTGTAGATGAACTCTATGCCAAAGAGATAGTGTATATCACCAAGACTCCATCTTGGCTGAACTTCATCTTCCATTGGAAACCATGACTTGCTCCCTCCTTCAATATACCCCATTAAAGAGCTAAAGTGAGGTGTTTGTAGGAGTTTTAAGTGATTTCGTACTTTGGAGTATGACTTTCAAGATTTGGAGCCTCCCTTTTTCTCCATTGTTACTATTCAAGGTAAACAGTTTTATTCTCTTATTCTACCTTTGAAACTAGCTACTGCTTTGGATACGTCATCGACCGATCGTGGACGGGTCGTTGAGTCAAGCAAATTTAGTAGTTTAAATAGAGATGCGATAATCACAAACTGGAAACTCCTTTTCAATTGAATTCACACTAGAAATTCACTCAATCTCCCTTCGTCCAACCTATGGACTTCAGGATAATTCTGGACTTATCACCAAAGTCCTATACCCTTCCTGACAGCAGACCTATGGTTCCCCAACTGTTCCCTGACTAGTCAGTCTACCAAATACCAAAAGTATTAAGTTGATTACACAGTTTGACTTCTCTCACTAACTCGCTGGCAAACACACACACTCAGATGCACACCGTATGACTCACGGTTATACTTGTTGTTCTTCTTTTCATGTGTGTATCACTTCCTTATTCATTGCGACATACAATGAATGTATATATATATACTTAAGCAAGTTAACTTATAACGACCCAACTATGATGAGTTATACACTAGGAGATGACTGCCTCTTGTTCCTAACAGAATAGCTCTACACAAGGTAGGCTGATCTCTAACTTGATTGTCGGCGCAGCCATGACATGTGTCGCTCACTGGTTGGACGGGTTGGAGGCAAGAGTTCTGGTGGTCGGTTGCTCTTGTGATGTCCACTTGCCTAGTCCGATGGCTTCATTAATGCTGCGTAATTAATGTCTCTTTATAGCTTAGGTTTATGTCTTGTTATCTTGTTCATAATTGCTTTATCTTCCACAAGACTTTGTTGTGAACTTTACCAATTTCTATGTGAACGCATGTGTTGTTGGTTCACCTGTTCTTGATTGGTATATCTTGATCTTTTGAACATTTCTGATGCTGAGAGTCATTGTTGTGTTATTCTAGTGTCCCGTGTGTAGTGTGTACTAGGCTCTGCAGCTCTGCAGACAGGTGCCCGACTGGTTGGGCACTAGTCATGATCAGAGTGTGCTTGCAACCTTGCGTGCTAAGCCACTCTTTCATCTGTTTACTTGATCTTCATACTAGGACAAACATGTCAGATAAATAACACAGGTTTGTTATCATCAAAACCTAAGGAACTTGACTTAACAACCTTTTCTTTTGGATTTTTGCTAAAGTCTTTTATAAAGGCTTCTTGATTCTTCATTGTCATTCTTTTGAACCAAAAGTAATGAGATTCAAAGAAGCTTAGTGAAAACCTACTTCCATGGTGGATGGATTTGAATTTGGTCATGAAAATATGTGTTTTTGGGTTTTCAACTTCCATAATAGTTTATCATGCTCTTGAGATTGAGATTTTAATGATGATTAGGGCCCGTGAGAATGGACTTAGGAACCTTATAGGTATTCTAGGGACTGAAGTAATGAGAATGATGTAGTTATGAAGAATGAATTCTAGTGGTGATTATATACATATGTGTTGCTAATAATCCATTGAAGGCTCTAACAAGTGGATGGGAGAATCATAGAGCTTGTGCTACCAAAAAGGTAAACCTAAGTCTACTATTTTGTGTTCTCTAAAAGGATGTGTGAATTAAATTGTTTATGGAACTAACTAGTTATGTAAGTGGTTTGGTAATAATCTTGTAATCATAAGAGTCTGATGGTGAGCATTGAGTCCTTGAATGACCTATGGAGAATGGTTAGGGCCTTGTGACTTTTATGTATAAGCTTGGACATGAATGATTAATGGTCATTATGATCTTGGTAAAAAAGACTTGAATATTACATGTTAATGATCTTGATGATCAAAGGTGGTAAAGTTTTGTGTAAGCTGAGCTATGGCCATGATGACCTTTGGAAAATGAATTTAGATACTAATGTGTTATGGTATATTTGACCCTTGATGATCATAGTTTTATAATTGAATAAATGCATCTTGATCTTGATGATATGTGGAACGAAATGGTTATATAAAGGATAAATGTGATGGCAGACGACCCGATAAATCATGACAGTATGAGCATGTGACCAAGCTTGATGGTCAGCCCGCTACCCTTAAAGCCAGGTTATGCTCTAGTATCTACTTCATAGTTTAAAAGTACAGGGAGGGGGGGGGGGGGGGTTGCGCTCTTCTAGAGTGAGGTGAAGTGGATTGAAATGTGGGATTTGATCCCTTGTGTTTGGCCTTATGCCTTTTGAATTTAGAATGTGAGATTTAATTCCCTCGTGTTTGGATCTAGATTTGTGGGGTTCAATCCCTTGTTTGGCCACGGACCTTGGAAATGAATTATGAATGGTGGACTTGTGTTGGCCATAGGACTTAGAAATGAATTATGAATGGTAAATTTGTATTGTGGGGCCATGAGCCTTGTGTTGTGATTGATAAATGAAGTTGGTTATCCTTGTTGTGTCTAACGTAATTGGTATCCCCTCCCTTGAAGGGACCTTAAATGATGTGAAACTACTCTTAATGATGTAGTGAAACCTTAGACATGGACTTATATGTGAATGGGTGAGACTAAATTGACTATGAAATATCATTGAGAATTAAGATGAGAATTTGAAGTAAGGGAGACTTAGAATGGGATTTTGAACCCATATATTCCAAGAGAAATGAGAAGTAAATCATATTTTTAAATGTTTTTTATATTGAAGAGATTTTAACCTAAGAATTAGAATGATAAGAATTTTAGTAAAAGATATAGCTCATTAATCAATTATTGCTAAAAAGGACTCATAAAAATCTATTAGGTAGCTTAACGTTTACTTTGTTTTATATTGGTGGTTTATCTTTGTATGATGCTTGTATTTGTTTGATATTGCTACATGTGTGGAAGATATTGAGAGTGTGGGTCTATAAGAATACTTTGAGAGCTTTTGTACAATCTTTTCTTTTAAACTAGAACTTCCTCAATTTATTCTAAGGGCTTGATTATGGTTTTTCTATTATGTAATTCATATTATAAGTACCTAACTCTCTTGTTCTTTTGTAAATGAGGTCGATATGTATGGAAGCCTTGGTTGTCTAGCCTCTTCTTGAATTTCAACTTGTGTATTGCATTAGATGCTCTGGCCCATGTGGTGTCTATTGTGTGCATGTTTCCTTGCATAAAAAGAATTTGGATTTGAAGATCAAGTCTTGATTAGTCATGCCCAAATGATTTGAAAGGTTCAAAGACATTTTTAAGAATGATTCATAGCCTTAACAGTTTCATGAGAGGAATGCGGTGGTAACACCTAATGAATTTTGTATTTTTGCTACAAATTTTAATGGGTTCAAAATTAATCAAGTGGTTAAGAATTGAGGTGTTACAATGACACTCATTGTAGTTGGTTCTATAGGAGCAAGAAAGGACACAACACTATTAATAGAGTAACACAAAGAGAACTCTTCACTTATATTGATAGCATATGAGAAAAACGATGACATGCTATGTACTAGAGTCTAGAGATATCAATCTATTTCATTTTTAAATCTATATAGTAATAGTCACCCAATCTACAAACCCACACAGTAAGGCATACTGGAACATATTGTAAAGAATTTCATGAGTCTAATGGATACAAAATCACAAGTAAACTCGCCTGTAGGCTATTATGCAATTAACAGAACAAACATGCTTCTGTAAGAAAACACAAAAGAAATAGGGAATCTCGTAAACAATTATGATATTAATTGGGTGTCTAGATGGTGTATATTTAAACCAGTGTTTTAACTCAATGGTAGTGTCTATACCTTTATAACCTTGTAGGACTTATTAAGATTAATTGAAGTCAAATTAAAAAAAATAGGATTATGAAGTTGTTTGAGTTAGCACTGTCTTCCAAATTAAACCGAACAATTAAACTGAATTAGATCCATGATTTGATTAAAAAAAAACTCAGTAATTCAGAGGCCAACTAACCAGAAGTTGTCCATACCGAGTTTATATATTCAAGTCAAAATCAGCCAAATCGAAAAACAACTTTCATTTTTACGGTAATTTGGAGGTCCTTTAGGTGTCGACAAAGTCAAGACACAATATAAAATATGTTTAATTCATAACAACATATTTCAGCGGTTCACAGTATACAAAAAATCACTGCTGCTTAGAAACGAATACAAAAATGATGATATCTTCTTCAATGTCGATCACATAATCACTTGGATTCAAACAGGGACTTTATATGTTGATGGTTATGCTGATGTGCGAGGTCTCTGGCACTCCTTCCACTAGCGTTAGGCCGGTCAATGTCACTTCCTTTTTCAACCAAGTATTTGACTATGTCAAGATTTCCCCTAGAAACTGCCACGTGTAGGGCAGTGTCACCTGCAGTAATCTCCGGAGTAGTGGCATTTTGGGAATAATCATGAATGCTTGGCTGGGTTATATCACCCTTAAATTGGACAATCAATTTCAAGAGGTCTAGGTCATTACGTTGTGCTGCGATGCATGCTAATTGGCCAATATCTCCTTGATTTATGTCAGCTCCGTATTTTTTAATTAGGAGGTTGATTACAGATTCATGGGCAGCCAGCATTGCCTCCCATAGAGGAGTTCTTCCTTCTTGATCTCTACAGTTAGGATCAGCATTGTAATCTAACAATAGTTGTACGCAATTCTCACTTCCATTTGAGGCCGCAATATGCTGCATATATAAAGTTTATATGTGTACACAGAAAACATAATTATATAGCAAGTGTAGATAAATTAATTATAATCCAAGATAGTATATATATAGATATTCTTACCAGAGCTGTCCTGCCATTTTCATCTGACTCATTAGGGTATAAACCACGCTTCAACAGCAGTTGAATCAAAGAATGATTGCATCTCATAGCAGCAAAGTGTAGATTTACAAGTTCTAATCTTCCGTGGTTTAGCATATTCTCTGTCTCTACTAAAATCCTCTCCATTATTGGGTTCTTCTTCTGCTGGTGCTGGTCTTTCAAGTATTCGAATAGATTGTTCATGATGATGGTCCCTTCTCCAACACTAGCTTTTACAATGCTCATGAATGTATTTCGATTTAGTCTAAGCATTTGACAGAGCCCTTTAGTTCGCACTGTGAAGATATTCCGTGGTCTATTGCAAAGTACACTGATCTCCCCGAATAAGTCACCTTCTTTCGCTTCTCCAAGAACCTGGACATACAAATGTTGTTATATAACTTTCAGATTATAAGGCTAGATAGCTTGATGCAAGTGATCAATTGGGTAGATGTCGAACTTGCCTGTTCTACTCCATTTCTAATCTGAATAATATCCACTGCTCCAGTAACAATGACATAGAAATCCGTTGGAGTTTCATTCTGTAAGATCACATCTTCATTGGTAGAATAGAATTCAGCTTTCATCTCAGACACCTTTGAAAAAACAACAAATTAATTAACTACTATAGCTAGATTTCAAGTAATGTAGTTATGTTTAATTAAATCTGCCGATATATACCAACCAACTGGAAGAGGAGATCATTAGATACACCGCGAAACAAGTAGACCCCCACAAGTGAGTAGAATAAATAATGAGAGATATTTGAAACGGATGGCTTTTGGAAAGAATCAAGTATATCTTGCTGTTGCATTCCTTCTGAATTCATCCTGTACTTCAAGCATATTATGTGCAACCATCTGTTCTGTAATCTATATGGTAACTGATTCCTTTGTGCAAAATTTGATACCGCCTGAATGCTTTCTCTCTGCAGTAAGACACGAGGATAATTAATCAATATCCTAGAATTAATTTAAGGGATGATATATAAATCAACAACATTAAGTACACTTACATGTAATCTAGTTTTAATACTAGAATGAGCTATTAAGTTGGTCATGCTTCCAACCAAATATGCCAAGAGTCCCATATTAAAAGGATGTAGATGATGTTATACAACATCTCAGATCTATTGACAGGATCTCGATACCCCACGCTACTAAGTGTAGAGATTGCCCCAGTAGACAGACATAGCATTGTGTCCATATGCTGACATGAAAAATTATCTCCTATGCTGGATACTCCAATCCATGTGTTTTTTGGGTCATGATTATTTGCAGCTATATGGAAATAGATGCAACCTGAGATGTGGACATAGAACAGAGTAACCTGAAATTGAAATATATACATGCAACACAAAAAGATTATTGAGAAATTGGCCTTGAATATTCTCTATAATCATTTTAATTATATATATATTCCTATATTTAAATTAAATATATACGTATTAAGATAAAAAAAAAATAATAGGACTTACGAGGATGAGTTTCAAAATCGTACACCAATATAATTAAGCCTCCTATCTTCTTCAAGACTATAAAACAGAGTAATTAAAATATTTAGGAATAAAATAATAAAGTCAACATAATGATATTCCAAGCATAACATGAGAACTAGCTTACCTTGTGAAGATGGAACCAACTATGGATAAACGCCATAGGCGAAACATGCTATGCAACCATAAACATGCGGGAAAATCTTCTCAACTAGTTCAAAGGTAAGCTTGATATTATGTCAAACCACATTCTCAAGCTGAATGCATATCTCTTGCAATCTTGTTTGGGTCATCAACAAGTAGATAAGTAGTTGTGTCAACATATGCAATGAAGAATGTCAGAATAATGTCGAGAGGAAGAAACCATTGACAATGTTATCAATTATAGATAATGGTCTTCTCGGTTCATTTAGGAATCCGAATTCAAAGGGAGCAGCCCAGGCTGTGTAGAGTACCAGGAACGCCAAGAACATTTTCCATGCTCTGCAATACGCATCAATCAAAATTTAATTAAACCATATTCAGCTAATTACCAATCAAAAAATATATATTCAGCTAATTGTGAATTAACTAATTAACGGATTCCATCCATAAATTAAACCTGTAACGAGGATCATATGGAGATATTATGAATCTACGAAGGCCTTGTCTACGATTAGCACCCAATGGGGGCAAAATCCCAGTGTTATATGCAGCAGCATGGCTAACGCGTTGAGCTGAAATCATCCCCATTGGTCCCGTCTCCTCTTGCTTCCTTTACCGTACTTCAATTAACGAAAAAGGGATAATTCCCGCGACGGATGGGTAAGCTAGTGGTTGGTCGGAATCTTCTTTTGTTTTCCCGCGACCCGTGAAAAGATGCCGGTACCTACTACCAACTGCCAATTCAAACGAGGAGGAATCATGCTCATGGTACCGACATCCTATCCTTATGGGTCTTTTTTTTTCCTGGGTTGAAGTAAAAAAGAAGAAGAAGAAGAAAAGACCCACGTTTAGAATCAGTTTTTGAAATTAATATAAGTATGAATAATTTTGCTAAGAAAGCTGATTCCAAACGGGGCTCGTTAATTAGGATCGATCTCTTTTGTTGATTAAGAAGAGGCCTATCTTTTGCATATAAATAGATAATTAATGGTAATATTCAAAAGAGATTGATGATGATTGTGACTAATACTATTAATATTTACTTATTAATATTATTGACCACTGAATCTATCCTAATGAACTTATTAGACTATTAATTACGATCAAGTCTGATTTAGGAGAAAAATAATTCATATTTATTTGTCTATAATTATATTGTAATACTAATACCGCCAGAATAATCTAGATCTAGGGGATAATTAGTATGAATTATAAGTAACGTTTTGTATTAATGATTGTTGCCTTGTAATGAGTGTAAACTTGTCCTATTTATAGTAATGAAGGTTTTTTTATCATGTGATGAAAACAAAGCTCTTATTTGCTGTTGAGCAATAATACGAATACATTTTAAATGAGCCCCTCGAAAGCTTGATACAAACAAACGAATTTTTGTTCGACGTCTCCGGGCTATATATTCTCGTATAATTTTGCTCATTAAATAAATCAAACTTTGATAAATAACTAATTGATTTTCTTTCTTTGAGTTATTCTTTTCTCCCTACCGAATACCAAAACGTATTTTTCCTATGTATAAAAAGAAATTCCAATGGCTTTTGCTACTATAACCTTCCCAACCACGATTTTTTTCTTTGCATTTCGGTGCAAAGCTAATTTTTTAAAAAGATGTAGTAAATAGAGATCAAGAAACAAATAATGGGTTTCTTCGTTTCTTCTTAAACGGTGAGGTCCTCTCTATACACCGGAGCCCCTTACTTCATTTAGTCAATGTTATTAGCAACTTGTACAGTTCAAACTCTTTGGCTCTACCCATGAATTATCCAGTAATAGGTCTTTCACAATCAGTTCTACCTATACAGTAGCGGTATTTTATTTTGTTTTGAAAGTTAGCTGGATAGCTGACCTTGTTAGTCCGTTTTATAAAATGTAAGCATAATATTTTTATTTTAAAAATAGGTTCTCCCGCTTAATGGATAGCATTTTATACCAATGGGAAATTACTTCTCATCTTCAATCAAGCTAATTGGATTTACACCAAATGAAACCATAAATTTCATACACAATAGATCAATATGATAGATCTATTCTTTGATAGTGACCGAAGTTGCTTTCAGTTTCTTTTCGTCACTGGTAATGATAATTTATAATAATCTGAACGAGTCGCACATACACCCTAGTACATGTTCCTCGGCGCTGAGGGCATCCCCGCAGAGCGGGGGATTTCGTAACGTTTCTAATTGGCTGTCTTGTGTTTCTAATAAGTTGTTTAATAGTTGGCATGCTGAATCGTTTCCATAAGGTACTGGTTTAGATCAATCCTAACCCGATGATTCTTAATTTTTTTTACTTACTTACTCGTCTTCGCCATAGACTTCTCCATTTTCCATATCCAACTGTTCTTTTTCCTATTCTAGTTCATCTGGAGATTCTTGTACATCTTCTGGTCTTATTTCAATTTCAACTTCCTCTTCTCGTCTTCTTCCATCTTCTTTTTCCTCTTTAGTCACTTCTTGTCTCACTATAGACAGTGGCGGACCCAGACTTTAAAACCTATGAGGGTCAGTTGTGGACTCAAAAATTTTATTTACGGGTGTAAAATTTTTTTGACACTATCACACTTTAAAATATTATGTTATTTTTTATTTTTTTAAAATTTATAAGGTCAATTAACTAATTTTCAAAAGTTTCACGGGATTGAAGCCTCATCCGCCTCTGGCGGGGGGACTTTTTATCGAATAACAATCTGTCAAACAAAATATTAAAAATTAAATAAAAACTATATTAAATATTTATATTATAATTACTTTATATGAGTTTTTTATCATTTAAAAATGATACATAATAATATTATTCTTAATGGACTAAAATATATTTGATGCTACATAAGTGTTTAGATTATCATCAACCAGTTCATCTCCGATTCTAATATATTTCATGAGACCAGATGCTCTTTCAATTGTAGTTGTAGTAACTGATAACATCAACCCACATTTTGAACATGCATTATTTTGAATATCAAAACATCATATTTTGATTACACTATTTAGTTATCTTTTAACATTTATTATTTATTTTTGCTATACATAGACACATATATACTTGTATTTTTCTAAAAATCTGTGGGGGCACATGCCCTCACAAGTTATAACCTCGGTCCGCCTCTGACTATAGAATCAATAATTCGTAGTGTAACACCCCACTCATAACCACATAATAATCACTCTCGTAGCAATAACTAAAAATGTCTCACAACAGAAGTCACACGGTAATAAATCTCTCTTGGGTGTCACATGCCATTACTCGCCCATGCAAGTAAAGAAGCAGAAATAAATGATAACGAAACAACACTGGTAATATATACATAACCGCAGTGATAACGAGATACTAACCTATACATCATTCTAATCCATAATTAATCTCAACGACAAGTGAACGTCTAAACATTCCCGATTGTATACAATGTCGTCAACAAATTAAACTAATATCCATCCTAATACAATACGAATTTCTCGTGCGGTATTCAAAATAAAACCCTAACTACCCGGGTGCCGCACTTTGGCTTCGATGGTAATCAACACCTGCACAAATGCCGTAAAGGCTCAGCGATAAACGCTGAGTATGCCAGGTTTGGACCCTATTGGTCACTTAATAGTCGTGGTCGCCATTATATTAGATTCATTACATGCTTTTACCGGTGTACAGGTATATCAAGGCTGTAAATACATGAGTGGCGGTAAAGTGAAACAATTAAGGCAGTCACTACAGTTCACACACAACAGCACATAGCACATTTAATCATAACAATGATAAATACATAGCCGTTAAGTAACGGTCATGTATACATTCATATATCATCCATAACAAGGTCAAAAGGCGATAAGTCACGCCGTCGTTTATAAGGGTAATTTCACATTTACACAACCGGCCTCCCCGGGCCCTCACATAACATTGTATTTTAATTAGCACTGTCGGGAATCAAGTTAGGACATCCCGAAATAACTCACACGGACAGTGGTCCCACGTACACACGAGGTGCTCATAACGCCCGGAGGATCAGGAGATCTCGAGACTTTCACTTTGCCTTTTTAAAGGCGTCCACAAATGGCCAAGAGCCTGGTGCCAACAGTAGCACACTCTGCCTGACGATCTATATAGGCTCAATCAGGATTTAACAAGAGTAAACCCGATCTGGGCGTTAACTCTAGAGATCTCTATGCGCAACCAATAGTCGGTGGCTATCTGGATTTATATATATATATCATCACACTCATCCACTCTCCAACACTTGATTAAAATTTATCAGTTACCCAAAGTATAGTTTTAGGTCTTGGAGATTACATTTATTACTTAGCCGTCCTGTGGGTCTTACGCATACCTAGAAGTAATCTAAGTTGTATTCATGTTCGAGAACCATGCTCTAGAGACCAACAAGGTCGTGTCTCGCACCTAAGTGTTTCACTTAGGTTATTTTATATACATACTTATAATGTTAGGCGTATTATATAACGTATCCACAATCACATCACATTGCTCGTATATGTATATTTATATAAGTCGATCTATAGTCGACGTAGTATTAGTCCCGAAGGATGCTCGCGCATAAATAAATAATGCGAGAAAAGAAATAGTTAAACATCACATATCATTCCACACATACATACATATATTGCACACGTTATACAACACACATATCTGAGCCCGAGGAAGCCCTCAGGACATCTCAGATCAAACCCCTTTACATACCATACATAAGGTACTGGTTTAGATCAATCATAACCCGATGATTCTTAATTTTTTATACTTACTTACTCATCTTTGCCATAACTTCTCCATTTTCCATATCCAACTGTTCTTTTTCCTATTCTAGTTCATCTGGATATTCTTATACATCTTCTGGTCTTATTTCAATTTCAACTTCCTCTTCTCGTCTTCTTCCATCTTCTTTTTCCTCTTTAGTCACTTCTTGTATCACTATAGAATCAATAATTCCGTAGTCTTGGGCTTCTGCTGCTGACATAAAATCCCTTTCTAGGTCTTGAGAAACAACGAAAAGAGGTTGGCCCGTTCTTGCTCCATAAGTACGTGTCATCTTGGCGCGCAAATTTAGTGCTTCTTGCAGATCCAGCGCCTCGCCAGCTAGATTTGTTACGTCCTTAAAAGAACAAATAGGTTGATGCATCATTACCCTGATGGTAGAACAAAAAAAGAAAGTTCCTCTATCTCACATGATGAGGCAAAGATTAAATTTACACTACAAACCAACAACGAAAAAGGATAGACTTGAACAACCGTACATGCATCTTTTGCTCATTGCATATGGCTCAACAATGAAATTTACTTTTCTATTAAAAATCGAATTGATCAGATTCAGATCAGTAAATTATTCAATTACCACCCTTTTTAGGAGTTCAAAAATACTATGATGGCTCCGTTGCTTTATATATTGGTTTCGTCTTTAATTCAGCAATCCCAAAGTTTCTTTTTGATCCGAAAGATACTTGTATGAAAACAAAAAAGGTTGTGACGCTGCAATGGATCCTAAGAAATAAATCAAATAAGAATATCCCCATTCAATAGGCATCTTGTATTTCATAAAAATTGGGGGCAATATAATCCTTACGTAAAGGCCATCCTATCCAACTTTCGAGCATTATACGTTTCAGGCGTGGATGATTATCATAAGAGATTCCCAACATATCATAAGATTCCCGCTCTTGAAAATCCACACTTTTCCAAACCCAGAAAACAGACGGAATTCTAGGATTCTTTCTTGGAGCAAATACTTTTATGCATACCTTTTCTGGTTGGTCCACACCAGCCTCTATTCTCGTAAGATGATACACTCTAGCTAACAGTCCGCCTGGTGCGACATCGTAGGCACATTGGCAACGTAGATAATTGTAACCATATACATATAAAATGACAGCAATGGAGTGCCAATATTCCGTCTTTATTTGTAAAGTCTCTATTCCTTGATAATCAAAGCCTAAAGATCTATGAACTAGCCCATGCTTGACTAAACACACAGACAAACGACCCTGCATCTTGTTTATCTCTCCCACATTTTTATTCATATAAATTATATTTGTATAATTGTATAAGTATTTTATGAAATGTCTAGAAATTGACCCCCTGCTTCTTAGTCGGTATAAAACCCAACAAAGAATTCTGCATAATTCACGAATTCGTGAGACGATACTGAATTTTTGTATTTGAAAATGTTTTAGTTTCAGAAGGGATCTCTGAAATGTATGGAGATTTAGAAAGTAATCCTTGATCATAATTTCTAGTATGAATACAGCCTTCAACACAAAACTTGTGTTTGATAGTAAAACAATGATTCTTCAGTTGAGACTTAATTCTATCTTCATAGATTTCCCAAGTTATTTTTTACACAGTTTTGTTATAGCATCTATCACAGCTTATGGTTTAGGTGGATAGCCTGGCAAATAGACATCCACAGGAATTAGTTTATCGACCCCCCAAACAATACTATAAGAATCTGTATTGAACATCCCCCTGTAATTGTACAGGCTCCCATAGCAATAACATATTTTGGTTCGGGCATTTGCTCATATAATCTCACTAAAGACGGGGCCATTTTCATTGTTACTGTATCGGCTGTTAAAATTAGGTCTGCTTGTCTAGGGCTCGATCTTGGTACCAGTCCATACCGATCAAAGTCGAATCACGAGCCTATTAATGAATCAAACTCAATGAAGCAACAACTGGTACCATAGAGAAGAGGCCATAAACTAGAGAGTCTTGACCAATTTGAAAAATCATTGAATGTAGTTGAAATAACTGAATTTTTAGTTATTCGATCAAGTAAGGGAAACTCAATGGAATTTAGAACTCTTTCAATCTTATTTGTTTTTCCTTTTTTATCTGAATATCCAGAACTAAGACCATTCCAATGCTCCTTTTCCCTATGCACAAACTAAACCAACAATTAGGATAAGCATGAAAATCAAAGCTTCTAGAAAATGCAAACACCCCCAATACATCGAAACTCATTGCCCATGGATAAAGAAAAACCGTTTCAACATCAAAAATAACAAAAACAAAAGCAAACATATAATAACGGATTCGAAATTGTAACCAAGCATCACCCATTAGTTCTATACCCGATTTATAACTAGAAAGTTTTTCTGGTTCTTCTTTTACCGGAGATAAAATTCCGGAAAGTCGAAATGCCAAAATCAGAATAAGACTTGATATTATTAGAAATGTCCAGAAAATATCATATTCATAAAGTAGAAATATAGACGAACTCCTATGAATGTGGAAAATATAAAGAATTAGGTGATTCGAATTGGAATTGTCAAGCCATGAAGATTCATTGGCTGGAGTTTTCTTTCCGTTTTCCATTACACCTAACATTATTTCGTTCAAAAATCAAACAAATCTTTATTTTACTTTTCTTATATTCTACATATACATAGGATTAGATATAGTCTTTTGTACAATGGACTTTACAAGCACATATATGAAGAATATTATATAATGGGCTTATAAACATTTGCGCCCAACTCTATACAGAACAATTGGGCTAAATAATAATATCAGTACTTATTGTCTATTATCCTCTCGAGTCAAAATGACTGTTGAGAGGGAGTTTTGACCTGATGTTTAGAAATTAAGGCGGGTTTAAGGGCATGGTTTGGGCATCCGCTAATTGATCCGTGGAGGAGATATGTTCAACCTTCAATCCTCCATTCTTAATCCTTTCTCAAACAAAATGATAGTCTAAAGCAAGATGCTTGACTCTGCTGTGAAGTACTGGGCTAGAGGAAAGAAAAGTCACGTCCAGATTGTCGCAGTGAACGATTGGTGGAGAAGAGAGGGTTAACCCTAATTCAGCAATTAATCCTTGCAACCAGAGGGCTTCTGTAGTTCCACCGGCCAGAGCTTTGTATCCCGCTTCCGTGGATGAGTGGGATATGGTGGTTTGTTTCTTCGAAGACCAAGCAACGAGGTGCGGCCCAAGGAACACCATGTAACCGGAAGTGGAGCGACGGTCAACCAGATCACCGCCCTAGTCAGCGTCAGTGAAAACATGAAGAGGACCAGCTCGGTGAGCTTCAAAAAAGGGCCAAGATTCCTGGTATGATCTAAATAACTTAACAGTCTTTTTACTGCTTTCCAATGCTTCACTGTTGGCTGATGCATAAACAGGCAAACATAATTTACTGCATAGGAGACATCAGGCCTTGTAAATGATAGATATTGGAGACCCCAACAATGCTTCGGTAGTTTGTAGGATTAGGCATGAGAGGAAAGTAGATGGTTTCTAGGGTTTCAGAAATTGCCATAGGAGAAGTGATGGGTTTGTAGTGAAGCATATTTGTTCTTTGCAAAAGGTCAAGGATATATTGTTTCTGACTGAGTAACATACCTCGGGTAGTTCTGGTAACAGAAACTCCCAAAAAGAAATTCAGGTCTCCATAGTCAGTTATAGGAAACATAGAGGAAATGACGAAGATGAATTTTTGTAGAAGTGTTTGTGAGGACCCAGTAAAGAGGATCTCATCAACATACACCAAAACATAAACAACTTCATGCCCTTGTTTGAAAATGAACACAAAGTGATCAGACTGAGACATGACAAAGCCCAAATCCACCAAAAAAAGAACTTAGTTTGGCACATCAAGCCCTTGGAGACTGTTCAAGTCCATATTATGACCTTTTAAGCTTACACACGTGAGTGGGATAGGTAGGATATATGAAACCAGGGGGTTGCTTTGTAAAGACATCCTCTTCCAACTTTCCAAGCGAAAAGGCATTTTGCATGTCTATTTGTTTAACTAGCCAATTTAAGCAACATAAATTGATAA
The DNA here is from genome assembly GCA_023374045.1 of Limonium bicolor. NCBI lineage: Eukaryota > Viridiplantae > Streptophyta > Magnoliopsida > Caryophyllales > Plumbaginaceae > Limonium > Limonium bicolor. The sequence goes on from CM041782.1 coordinate 48,481,163, forward strand.
AACCAACCTGACTGCAGACTGCTTAACTACTGGACTAAACGTCTCAATATAATCAAAAACTGGTGTTTGGGAAAAACCTTGAGCAATGAGTCTTGCCTTCCTTTTGTCAATTTTACCATCTGCATTTCTTTTTGTTATAAAAATCCACCTAAGTCCCAAGATATTCATGGAGGAATCATAAGGAACAAGTTCCCAGGTTTACGTCTTTGCTAGAGTTGTTAACTCTTGTTGCATAGCTGTCACCTACTCAGGATGTTGCAAAACCTGCTTTAGTGTGGGGATTTCTGGAATATAAATGACAGTGGTATGGTTGGAAGAGTATGGGACAGTGCCATCTGTTCTTATGAGAGGTTTGAGAGATTGAGTTTTGGATCTAATGATCATAGAGTGAGAAGGGACTGTAGTTGTTGGTGGTGGAGAAGGGTTAGGGATAAGATCTAATGGTTAGGATACATTGGTTGTTTTAGGTGGTGAATGGGATGCATTGGTTATTTCTTGTGATTGTGAGGGTTCAGATGTAACAGAATGCGAGGACGATAAAGTGGGAGAAGATTTAGCAGTAGGGTAAACTAAAGGAGAGGAAACATGAGTAGCTTCACAAGGTGAGGGAGAGAAAGATCTCTCTGTATTGGAGAGAGTTGAAGTTTCAAAATTAACATTAGGGATGAGGAAGGAATAGGTTCTGAGGGAAGAATTTGAAGTGGTAACAGGCTTTCTGTAGGCAAAAGGAAAATGTTCCTCATTAAATAGGACATCACTAGAAACATACATTCTACTGTTTGTGAATTCATAACATAAGTATCCATGATGATTTGTAGAATATCCAAGAAAAACACAATGGATAGTTCTGGGAGAAAGTTTGTGTCTCTAATAGGATAACAGGAGCATCCAAAAACCTTTCGAAAATGATAATCAGGATCATTGTGGAAAAACACCTGATAGGGTGATTTGTACTATGGAATAGAGGTAGGAGTTTTGTTCAATAAGTATACAACAGCTTTAAAGGCATATGACCAGAATGTGAGAGGTAAATTAGCCTGAGCAAGGAGAGTGATGCCCCTATCAACAATGTGTTTGTGTCTCCCCTCAACTGTCCCATTTTGAGGGTGAGAGTGAGGACATATCAGTATATGATTGATCCCTTTTTCCTTAAAGAAAGAGTTTAGAGTAGTAAACTCTCCTCTCCCATCTGTTTGAACTGACTTGACAGAGGACTGGTGATAATTCTCAACAAGATTCACAAAAATAGTAAAAACTTGCTTCACCTCTGATTTAGTACGCATGGGAAATAACCACATATACTTGGAAAAATCATCAACAATAAGAAGGAAGTACTTGAATCCATCAACTGATTGTATATAAGCAGGACCCCAACAATCCATAAACAACAAGTCAAAACACTTCTTAGAAAAACTGTAAGAAGTAGGATGGGGAAGGGCATGATTCTTGCCAACACAAAAAGTAGAACAAATCTGGAAGGGTTGCTTAGTATTTACAGGCAACTGTAATGATTTAAAGTGTATTTAGTAGTTAGAAAAGATGGGTGGCCAAGGCGCCAATGCCAAATAGTTGAAGTTGTCTTGATGCTTACATTCAGCTGAGGTGAAGTAGTGCAGGAAAGAGTCTTGGATGGGGCAGGAAAAACATATATGCCATTTCTAGCAGGGTCTTTGAGCAGAACCTTGTGTGTGTGCCAGTCCTTCAAAAGAAAGAAATTAGGATGAAACTCAAAATACATGTTATTGTCTACACAAAATCGATTGATAGAGAAGAGATGTTTGTTCAAACTTGCACTGTGAAATATATGATTCAGCTTGAAAACTTTGTTGGAAATAGTAATAGATCCATACCCTGATTACATATAGGAATCATAGAACCATCACCCAGACAAATAGAATCCAAGCCATCGTACTCTGAGGAACCCATATTGAGTATGGAAAAGTCTCTTGTGAAGTGATGTGAAGTTGTTGTATCAGGCAGCCATTCACCAGAGAGATTAGAGACATTACAGGTGGCAGTATCAGCAGTTAGAGATTGGGGTGGTGGTGACTGATAGGCATAAGTGTAACGTGATAACAGTCTTTTGCCTCATGACCCTTTTTGGAGCAAATCTGACATTGCACTCTGGTATCAGGCTAGCTTGAGAAAAATTGATTATAACCACGGCCAGAATTAGAGCCACCTCTATAATTTGAGTTATTTTTGCCTCTTCCCTGACCTCCTCTACCAGAAGAGTTACCTCTGATGTTCTTGTTGTAGCTAGATTGAAAGCCACCTTTGTTTGATGTGCTACTTCTGTTATCTGAGAAAGTGGTGGCAGTGGAATTGACACTAATAGTGTGAGAAATTTGTTGAGCTTGCTGATTTAGAGTAACTTCAAATTGAAGCAAGTTATTGAGGAGTTGAAAGGGAGAAAACTGCTCTCTGCTGGATCTGATAATAGTAATGATAGGATTATAGTTAGAAGATAACCCCTTTAGCAAGAAGGTCTGAAACTCTGTGTCTAAAACATGATGTCCTACTGCTGCTAACGCATGAACAACATTCCTTGTACGATTGTAATAATCCGTGATTGTTTCATATTCTTTCTTAGAAATTCCAGCAAGCTCTAGATGGAGATTACCAAGATTAGCTGCTGATTGAGCAGCATAGGTGTTATGTAACTGATCCCAAAGTTCCTTAACAGTTTGACATCTAACAACCGCGACAATAGTTTGCTCCGTAAGGGACATGTGTATTATAGACATGATAAGCTTATCTTGAGTTATCCATTTCAGATATTCAGGATTGACTTCATTGTTGATAAATTTTTCAAGACACATGTGGGTTCCATCCAGAAACTTGATAAGATTATTACCTTTGAGAAAAGGAGTAATCATTGTTTGCCAGAGACTGAAGTTGTGCTAGGAGAGCTTGATCAGATTTCCAGCTGCTGATAAAAAAAGAATGAGTAGAGATAGTGGACGCTGATGATATTGGCACATGAGTTTCTTCATTTCTTCCCCGTTTCCTCCACTGCTTCAGAAAGAGCGTTCACCCATCCCAGAAATAGTAGCCACCATAGGGAACCGCTTACTTCTCTGATACCATATAAAGTAGGGTTTTGTATTCATGATTGTTGCATTGTATTGAGTGTATACTTGTCCTATTTATAGTAAGGACGGTCTTTTGTACAATGGTCTTTACAGACACAGGTCTGAAGAATATTATGTAATGGGCTTATAAACTTTGGGGCCCAACTTTATACAGAACAATTGGGCTAAATAATAATATCAGTACTTAATGTCTATTAGAGATCACAAAGGGCAACATAAAAATTTTCATTACAAAGATACTCAAACAAAGGCAACAAAATGCTATTGTCCTTCATGGTATCAAAGGAGGCGCTGGTGTCAAAGGCAACATGTACCTAACTACTTTGGTCTTTCTATAACACTACCATTAGATCATCGAGGTGACAATAAAGTTATCCTTATTGACTATGTCCACAAGAGACTTTTAGTTATTGCCTTGTCTACGTTGATGCCATGAATAGGCAAAATTTGTGGTCGCCTTTATAAATGTCTATCAATGAGACAACTTTTAAGATTTTCTCCCTTGTGTTGTATCTCTATCAAGCCATCTACCGATTGATATATTCAACAAGGGCATCTGGGGAAATATTTTGTTGTATTAATACATATGGTCCGGCCTTCATTTCAAGACAGCTCCCTTTTTATAATGATGTCACATAATGAGTTTTATGATGTGAATGTGTTAATGTATTGCACGTGAGATGTGTAAACCACATTGAAAAAAGAAGAAACATGTGAGTGTTTAATAATCAAAAGGATACTTCACCTTTACAACAAGCTTCTCGTGGAATATTATCGCTCTGCAGTTGGTAGGCGATTTGGGAGTCGATTCTTTAGGCGATTTCCACTGTTCACTTAGTGTGAGAGTTTTTTTCTTGTTACTATTATGTTTTCTATGAGACGGGACGTGCGAGCTACCTCATTAACTCCATGCAACCCTCTCATAATAGGCCTATTAGGAGTTAAAGCTAATAGCCTTCTGTCATCAGGACATGTCGATCTAAGGGCTGGTATTACCTTGAGTAATATGGGAGAGTACGTGGTCGGCTTACAAGAGATCAAATCTATCAGTCTTAATAGCGAGATCTTCCCCAACGGCTTCTCAGACCCTTTCATCATTACTGTTGAGTATCCATGGGATAATCCATTTGGTTCTATCTCTGAGTATTTGATTTCGGACAATATTCTTTGGGTAATCTGGTGCGGATTCGCTAGTTCCAATCGTCGTTGCTGCTGGCTTATAGTAAGCGTTAGTGCTGGTTCTCTCTTTCTCTACAAAGCAAGTTTGACGAAGCTTTTTCTTCCTCGCAAGCATCGTATTATGGACGGCATGCTTTCAAAGTGGTCTACGCTAAAGATCCACCCAGGAGAAACTGCTAAAGTCGAAGGGGATCAACTTCGACAGCAACCGTGCAACCAAGACATCAACAACGCCTTGTTTGGTAAGGTCTGGCATCCTAGTAGAATCCCTGCTAAAGCCTTAGAAGGTTTTTTGGTGCATTTATGGAAACCGAAAGCTCCTTTTAGAGTTAACGATATGGGCCACAATAAGTTCACTATTTTCTTTAACTCGGCTAGTGATATGAGGAATATATCTGCTCAAGGACCGTGGCATTTCCATAATAGACTCCTTACTACTATGAACATCGATCCAACTATACACATATCAGAGCATGATCCAAGTAAGATCAAAGTCTGGGTTGGCATTCATAACCTACCAATGATGTACTTCAACAGAGCTTCAGCTATCATCCTAGGTAACAAGATAGGAAATTTTATGAGCTGTGCTGATAGGCTTAATCCTTTGTCTTCAAAAGTGCTTAGAGTCAGAGTTGAGATTGATATCCAAGATCCCCTTTGTCGGATATTAGTCATCAAAGATGGTCCTAAAGAAAGATGTTGTAGACTTTCTTACGACAACCTCCCCAATTTTTGCTTCAGATGCGGTCGTATGGATCACATGCTTATCGAGTGTAGTACAAAAGATGCTTTTAAGGAGGAACCTCTTCGGTATGGAGCCTGGTTAAGAACTGAGTTCGCTGGTTCTATAGCTGCTTTATCTGAAGATGTTCTTATCAACCAGAATATCCAACTTCTTAAGGAAGCTGATAACGAGAAAGGAGTTAAAATCCTTAACTTTAAGGAAGATGCAGTAGGAGTCAAAGGTAAAGAAATAGTTAACATTCCAGACTCTACTGAGTTATCTCAAGAAGATAATAGAGCTTCAGATTTAGGAAATATTCCCAGTCTCTCGGAGCTGGCTGGTTTGAGTAATCATAACCAGGTAGACAGTTTTGTCAGTTCTGGCCAGGAAAATGAGTTAGCTCTTAAGCGCACTGGATTAGAAGATTTGTCTAAAGTCTTTTTCTCTGAAGAGAACTCTTTAGTTGACAAAGTCCTGAAGAATCAAGTGTCTGTCAATTTGTCGTCTCAGAAAGTTCTTTCAACAGCTCCAGATGTTCCTCCTGGCTTTGAGCCTTTGGTCTGTGGAGAGGCTAGCAAAAGAGATTTTTATCAAGCTTTTGACTGGAATTCTGCTTTAGAAACCTTTAGTGCTTCTATTCCAAAAAAAGCTAAAGGTTCGTCTTCAGCCCAGTCAGATATTAACAAGTCCATTTCCCAAATAATGCAAGAAGCAGCTTCAGTTGGTAGGAAAAAACACAGTCACATTCAGATTAGCAAAGAAGATCAGCTCTCGATTAACAAAAGTCTTCAGAGAGATGGAAAAGGAATAGCCTTTAAATCTGGCTCCAAAGATAAATCTCTTACTCTCAAGATAAAAAAGAGGAAAAGCTGTTCTCTTAAGTCTCTGGAGGTTATTTCTTCTGGTAATGAAGAATTAATCAAGGACTCTCAAGAGAATCCTCGCCCTCAGTCTCAGGCAGACCTTGCGCAGAAGCAAGGCTGCCAAAGCAAATGACTTGCCTAAGTTATAACTGCCGAGGTTTGGGTCGACCTCAGGCAGTTATGTGGGTAAGAGATCTGATTAGATCTAAGTCCCCTGATATAGTCTTTCTTATGGAGACCCACCGTTCTGTGGAGGAAATGTTTCTGATTTGTAAAAAGTTTCCAGGCTACGAGTTTTTTTCTTGTTCTAGTTCGGGCAGTAGTGGCGGATTAGCTCTTCTCTGGAAATCTGAAATCAATATCTATATTAAGAATTCTTCTAAGCACCATATTGATACTGATGTTATCTTTCCTGGAGGTTTAAATTTCAACTTCACTGGTTTTTACGGGTGGCCTGATTGGAGAATCAAATATCTATCTTGGGATTTGATTAAAGTTTTAAGATCACAGGTGGTTTTACCGTGGGTTATAGTTGGAGATTTCAACCAGATCATGTGGAATTCTGAGAAATTTGGTGGCAGGTTTAGGAAAGATCAGGACATGAGATTATTCAGAGATTCTGTAGACTGGTGTGATCTCCACGATGCTGGTTTTTTTGGTGATTTTGGCACTTTTACTAACAAACAGTTTGATGGTGATCTGTCTATTAGTAGACTCGACTGAGCTCTATTGTGCAGTAAAGCTCTTTCCATGTTTCCCACCCTTTCTGTTGAGCATTTGCCGTGGGATACTTCTGATCATAGACCTCTTTTGATCAGATTTTTTGGCCATCAAAGGAAACATAAGCATCTGTTCAGGTTTGAGTCTGTCTGGATTAAAGAAGAGAAATGCTTTGATATTGTTTCAGAGATTTGGGGAAGAAATTGTAATAATCTTGATCTGAAAATTAAAGATTGTGCAAAAGCTTTGTCCAATTGGAAAGGGTGGTCTTTTGGTAAAATTCAGTGGAAGCTTAAACAGAAGAAGCTTGAACTTTCTTCTCTCAACCAAGGTCATTATTCAGTTGGAGCAGAATCTAATAGAAAAAGACTTCGAGTGGATATTGAACTCCTCTCTTTTAGCATCGAAGCTTGGTGGAGACAAAGATCTAGACAACAGTGGTTATCCGAGGGAGACAGAAATACTAGTTTCTTTCATTCCAGAGCTTATGCTAGAAAGAAAAGAAATTCCATATTCGGTTTGGTTAATCAGAATGGAGTTATGTCTTACGACTGGAGCAGTATTGAGTTCATAGCCAGGGACTACTTTCAATCTTTATTCAAGAGCTCTAATACTGTTACAGATTCTAGGTTTGTTGATGCAGTCAGAGACAGACTTTCTCCAATCCATGTTGCTTCTTTGCTGATCCCTTACTCAGCTTCAGACATTGTTACAGCTATGAAAGATCTTAGTGGAGACAAGTCTCCTGGTCCCGACGGTTTCAACGGCAACTTCTTCAAATCCTATTGGCATGTAGTGGGAGATCAAGTCACGTCTACTGCTCTTTCTATTCTCCAAGGTAACCCTATCTCTGATTTCACAAATCAGTTTTATATTACTTTGATCCCTAAGGTTAAGGGTGCGGTGGACATCAGAAACTTTAGACCTATAGCTTTATGCAATTTACTTATAAAATAGTTGCTAAAGTTTGGCTAATAGAGTTAAAAGTTTCCTCCCAGAAATCATCTCTTCTAATCAATCAGGTTTCGTTAAGAATAGGCTTATCACCGACAACATTATCATCTCTGGTGAAATCATGCACTTTCTGTCTAGAAGTCAGGCGGTTAAACATGGTTATTTTGCTCTTAAAATGGACTTGAGTAAAGCCTACGATAGACTAGAATGGAAATTCTTAGAGGATATCTTATCAGCCATGGGTTTCCCTGATATGTGGTTAAGACCGGTCATCAATTGCATCTCTTCCACTAGATGTTCAGTTATGATTAATGGAGTTCCAGGCTCTTATTTTTCTCCCTCTAGAGGTATCCGACAGGGAGATCCTCTTTCTTCCTTTCTGTTTATCCTTGCTCAAGAGGCTTTCTCTAGTGTGTTGAATAATGCTGACCTTAGGGGAGAGTACAAAGGTATTAAGCTCTCTAGACAAAGTCCTAGTATCAGCCATCTTGCTTTTGCAGACGACTTATTGGTGTGTGGTAAAATCTCTGTTGAGAATGCCCTCTTCCTTCAAGATACTCTCAACTCCTTCTTAGCTTCTTTAGGTCATGAGATCAACAGACAGAAGTCAGAGATTTTGTTCAGCAAAAGAGCTAGTTCTTATTCTAAGTCTCAGTTTTGCAATCTGCTGGGTTATGAGGAAACTTTCAATTTTGAGAAATATCTAGGCTTACCCTCTGGTTCTGGCAGAAATAAGAAACAGATTTTCAATTACCTCATCGAGACTATTCAAAGGAAAGTCACCAGCTGGGGCAACCCCATGTCTCAGGCTGCTAGGACTGTTTTAGTCTCTAGTGTCCTTCAGGCGATTCCAGCATATACTATATCTATCTTTCTCCTTCCTAAAAGCATCAATGATAAGATAAATTCTCTTCTTGCATCCTTCTAGTGGGGAGGGAATTTAAACAAAAAAAGTATTCATTGGATGAAGTGGCAAGAGGTTTGTAAGAGCAAAGATTTAGGTGGAGTGGGATTCAGATCCTCGAGAGATTTCAATCTTGCTTTGCTTGGTAAGCAGCTTTGGATTTTTCTCTCGGACCCTAATTCTCTAGTCGCTAAGATTGTTAAGAGCATATATTTTCCTCATTCTGATTTGCTCCATGCGAAGAAGAGAAATACAGATAGCCCTATTTGGAAATCTTTAGTCTCTGCTCTTGATCTGTTAAAGTCAGGGATTAGAAAGGATATAGGTAATGGAAAAGATTCTTTTTTTTTGGAAAGATCCCTGGATTCCTAGACCTAATTCCTTTAAGCTTTATTCTCCGGTTCCTGCTTCCAATGCTACACATACTATCAGTCACTATATTGATAATGACAGTGGAGAGTGGAATTGGTCCCTTCTTCAACAGAATCTATGGGAAATCGATCTTGACATGATCAGGAAAGTTAAATTTAACTTGCAGAACACAGATCGATGGATCTGGCACCAGTCTAAAGAAGGTATTTTCTCTGTTAAATCAGCCTACTTAGTAGCTATCTCTGCTAAAGAAGCTCTTACCCCTTCTTCCAGCTCAGTTAATCAGGCTTTAGATAACAGAATCAAGAAAAGTCATTGCAGTCCTAGAGTTAAGCTTCTCTTTTGGAAATTTAAACACAACATTGTTGCTTGTGTAGCGAATCTCGCTAGAAGAATAGGAGGTTCTCCTCTTTGTTGTTTCTGCGGCTTGATTGATGATATGTTTCATACTTTCTTTGGTTGTATCATGGTTAAACACCTGTGGGAAGACATCTTATTCTTTCCAAGTCATCTGATTCCCGAAGAGAAAGATGTCCAAGAGTTCATTTTTTCTGATGTCAAAAACTGGTCTAGTGAAAAACTTGACAAAGTTATAAACACCATGTGGATTGTCTACGATGCGAAAAATTCGGCAAGACACAATCCCCTCCATTCATGGATGGCTCTGATTGAAGCTAACCAAGCTTTTGTTGCAGCTCATAAGATTACTACTGAAAAGTCTAGTGCTGATTCTATCACTAAGTATGTTTGGTGTCCTCCTTTGCAGAATTCTCTTAAAATCAATTGTGGAGTCAAGATCAAGCGCGGTTGTGTTTTGATCTTGGCTGGATCCATTAGGAAGTACGATGGTGGTATTATGTTTGCCTTTAACAAAAAAAATGAAAGCTTCCTGCAGTCTGATAGGAGCTGAGATTCAAGGGATGGTGTATGCTCTGAAATGGTGTGTCGAAGAAGGGTACCACAATCTCGAGATAGATGTTTGCAACCCAGATATTTACAAGTTCCTGAAGTACAAGAGGAACCTCGGGTCTTCGAACAGTAGCAATATTTTGTGGGAACAACTTGCTTGTCTCTCTGATCTTTGTAACTTAAACAAGATTATTCTAGATAACTCTGGTTGTAATTTTCCGGTTACTTTGATTTCTCACATGTTTAATAGTTCGATTATGTTTAAATGTTGGGTAGGAGAAAACATTCCCTATTCTATCTCTAAGTCTTGTACTTTTGATGCGGATGATCCACCCTTTTGAATGAAATCGTAGTTCCAACGTTATGATAAAAAAAAAAAAGGATACTTCACCTTTTGTCGATTGGTTATAAGTCCAAAGTATGGTGGCTCATGGACTCACAAGCACTAACTAGATAGAGGTAAAACTGAATTACATAATTGAAGCAAGCAAATCTTCTTCTAACTCTTGATTTTCCAAAGTTATTATTCGCCTTCATCCAAATGCTTCATTTCATGTCTTTGGAAAGTAATCTTGATTCTAGAATTATTATTATTAATCATAGTGTATAAGTATATAAATGACGAAACAGTGTACTGAGTTGATTGACGAAGTTATTCGTATTCAAATCAAGAGTAAATTATTTAGTTATCTTGAATTTCTTTCTATATTGTTCACGAGTACATCATAATACAGTTGAACCGATCCAAACTAATAACACAACAAAAATGGGTGACGAAAAGGGAAGACACATGCAGCTGTTGGCCCAAATGGAGGCTGCAATATGGTTCCCCGCCCATGGCACTAGAACTATATCCACTAAAGAAAAAACTTTTTAGCCTAGGTTTCTTTCACAGCAGTTCTCCAAAGCCATAGAATCTGCATCAATCCACCATTTGTGACATGGAGAAGCAAAACCCGTCCTCCAATAGGGAAGCAAAGTGAAATCAGCCTAAGGAGAAGGAAGAAGCCGCCAATGCCAACCAAATGCCATTTCAGATCATTCTCCTCCTGTCAAATTTCAGCACGACAAATAGTAATGAAAACTGGGAAAGGCAGCTGGGTCTGTCAATCAGAGAAATGCTAAATGGAAATTCGATATGGATAAGTTAGTACATTTGAATCGCCAAAGGCATCTACAGATGTCTCTTTTATGAATTCAGTCAAGGCGCAGCCAGCCAAAAGTCCGATTGGCATGAGCAGTTCTCTATTTTGAGAAATGGAGAGGGCAACATCTGAAATGAAGGCTAACCCAAACCACCCAATGAAAGACCATGCTAGTACTGTTTTGCCAACGTGCAGCGTTGGATTGACCAGAATATCTTTTGCTTTCTTCCATGGGAATTCTTTGGTTGAATCTTGGAAGAATTTCGATAACCTTTCCTTAATAATGAGGATCTGCTGGAATTTTCCTCCATCAGCAGCAGCTCGAACTTTGAACTGAGCCACTAACGGTTTTCTTGTGGGCATGTTCTGATATACCATTCCATGGTAAGGGTGGAAAGAAGTGGGACATTGGAGTCGACTAATGCGAATGTTTGAGAACTGGATAGTGCAAAAAGCAAAAGCTTTAATGATGAACCATCAAACTTTGAGAATGTGAGAAGAGAAGGAAATTCAAACGCTTGTCTATCAAATAAAAAAAATATGTTTTCCAATATCAACAAGGTTTAGACAATATACTGTTAGAGTCTCAACCTTCACCACTAAAGAAAATAATGTAGAAGAATAAAAAAAAATGTAGATCAGGTTTGAACATATAATTTAAATAAAAGAAGCACATAATAGTTTTAGACAGAAATGCAGAGGAATTCTAAGCAATATTATAAACAACAATAATCAAAGAATCCCTCAACAAAGAGCTAACCTAAAAAAACAATACAGTCACAAGAGCAATTTCTTTCCCCTCAATCTTACTTCCCATCACCAACAAAATCAAGTCATAGCTATTCAGATGTCCAACTCCGTCAGTTTCATGTACCCTAATTAACCACAGGCTCGGACAAACAATCCCGAATATGTATGGTTTAATTATAGCCAGAGGTCGCAGTGACTAACAAAATCTGGAGCGCACATTAAACCGGTTAAACAGTTTGTTGAGTACGCGAGAACCTGATAGGTAGGAAAAGAACACGAAACCGTCGAAGAAGCCATCATCAGCGACCGCAGCCTCTCGCCACCGGCCCGAATCGTTCCTTCTTTCTCTCTGGGTTTGTTCTGCACTGATTCACCGGCGTCGTGTCCCCCCAACCGCCTTTTCTTACCCTGAGTAGTTGTCGCCGTGATGAATTGCGAATAATAATTTGGCCCTCTCCAAGTTGCACCTAGCCCAAACTGAGAAATGGGCTATTACATACTGGGCCTAAGGCATTGGGGTTATTTTAGAGCCCAAGTTCGGATGACTTCAGCTCAATGAAATGAAATGTGGTTGTAGCCGTTTAATAATACTCCCTTCCGTTCATTAATATCTGTCGTTAGGAATGTGATTCTTGTTCAAAAATATCTGTCATTTTAGCTTTTGACACACTTCTTTCCACTTTTACCCCTACTATTCAATATAAAAGTAATTATTACAAATGGAAAAGTAAAAGTAGGGGCACATGCGTCATGGTCCTACTTTCTTAAATAAGTGTGCAAGTTTCTAAATGACAGTTATTGTTGAATGGAGGGAGTAGCATTCTTCAAAGAATACCAACGATGAATGAACTTTTTGTGTGTACTTTATTGGGAAGACAACTGGGAACTTCTATGGTGTAAAGCACTATTCTCGTTTCAATGCACTCGACAGTTCCTCCATTTGAGTGAGCTGCGTGACTTCTGTACATGGGAACAAAGGAATGTTGGTAGGGTACATTCAAAAGCAAACAAACAAGAGAATAACGTTATATGAAATATTTTTATTGACCTTATTATATATAAGTATATCTTTGTTACACTGGGTCTATGCTTAGAAAAAGCTAGCAGTTCTTTTTATTATTGATGAAATGACAGGTTTACACTCTTTAATTAGTTTGTTTATGTAAGATGGCAGTCGTCCGTTTGGATTTTTTGCATGGCCAGTAGTATATAGCTAATTAGCCGCTTCTTCAGCTTTCTGCTGGGCGTGTCTGTAAAGACGGACAAGGATGTGTTTGTTGATCATGGATAATAATCAAGCAGAGAACAAAAAGATATACCTAATTACATAGATAATACTATTATCTGGCATTTTGAGTCGATGAGTAGGGTGATATCAATTTTACAACCCATTTAAAATATCATTAACTCAATCCATCCAAAAATAAATGGATCGAAAGATTATCACCCTAACTCAATCCGTTTAAAATCTTTAAATCCTAATCCAACCCACCCAACCCATTATTAATTAAACAATACCTCATATTCTTAACACAGTCATAACTTTCATATTACATGAGATTAAATTATACATTATACTGTAATAGCTCATTTGATAGACCACTTTCAAAGTAATAAAGCTACTTTTCACGACCCATGGATAGCATTTACACAACATATTTAACTAATATAATCACATTCCATGGATAGCATTTGATAGATCCCTTTTAAATATAGTAGTTACTTCTAGAACTTAAATATATATAAAGTACTCTATTTATCCTGCTATATAATATATTATATATATATATCTTAATTTTGTTCACCTTTCTACATTATCTAAATATACTAGTTGTGTTGTATGCTTTAGAAAAAGCCAAAATCATATATCATTCATAAAAAACAACATCTCGATTAGTTATCATCACATTAGAAACTACAGAGCTGATTGATTCAAACTAAACAGATAACTTATGAAGTCAAACCCTTAAAAATAATTGTTAGATATGAAGAGCTGGTTGGGATATTTGTTTGATTAACATAATGAATGTGTGATATTTTTAAAAGTTGGATAGTCCAACTGGACTTGGGATGATTGGTAAAATATTGTATACTTCAGGCTAAGGTTTAGTATGGTCTGAAAATAGTATATGTGTACATTTATATACATTTTTTATTATTAGCAAATATATTTTCAGTTTCGGATTGATTTAGGTTTGGATCTCTACCCTAAACCAACTCACAAAATTAACTTCTTATCTTTACCATTCTAAATAAATGGCTCAATCATCAAAACAATAACCCGTAAAATTGGCTAGGTTCGGTTAGCTTTCGAATTGGGTAAAATTGCTAGTTCTAGATAATAAAAAGAGTTTTAAGCATTTTGTGTGCGTGTGATCTGGGAGAAAGGTCGAAAGATTTCAAATTTGGTTGCTTCTTAAATAATGTTTCCTTTCTTGATATTATTAGAGAGCCCAACAAGTGTTTCTTTCTGAAAAGCAGCCTTGAAAGGTGGCGTGACGAAGCTTTTACAGTAGAACCATATTGAATCATTAATTAACTCATCTCTATCTATAGAGTACTAGTTGTTCGCCTTGCCCTCTGGTTCTGGTTAAATTACTTTTCTAATTTGATTGTTTCTTCTTCTTGTCATTCTGCATGATTTTGATTTCTTGGAATCAAGCTGACCAGAGATAATAGTAAAAGCCATCATAATGCAAAGTATAATCGGAACAGGACTACTAGTTTAATTTATTCCAGTTGGAGGTTTGAGAAAAAGAAAAGATCCAAGATAAAAGACTCCACCCAGTGATTGATATTGATTAAAATATTCAATCATTGCATGCATATATCTTAACAAACTTACCCATATATGAATCAATTTTCTTTTAGCTGTCGTCCAAAATTGTCAACATATATGGATTGACAAATTTTACTGCGCTACAGTTGTTGCTGCTTGCAGGCAGCTACTATGTACTGTTGGCTTTTCATCATGATTAGTTTCCATTTCAAACTTTGTATCAACCAATTCTCAACAAATAACAAATGTAATTGACCATTTTGACGATGCATGAGATATCTGCTTTACCTTTCAGTTCCCAAAAGTGTAGGTACACTCATATCGTATGATGGCTATTAAGTCAGCTCAACAACTATAATTAACTACAATCATTAATGGACGGGGAGCTTTTTTTATGAGTCTAAATTCGTTTATCTATTCTACATATATTTTCCAGTCGTGCACTTCCCCAGAAACCAAAACTATAGACGCTAACTATAGAGCCATAGATGAGACTAGGCAACGTACGTGTGTGCACCTTCTTTAGTGTGCAAAACTTATTCGAATAATAATAGGTCATAAAGAATTACTTTGGAAATCGTTTTATGTGGAAAAATCTTTGTTGAAAGTTTTTTTTTTTTTTTGATAATTTGCTGGTATAGACCAGTTAAACAATTTCCTAGAAGACAAAATGACATGAGAGGGAAGGAAGGTCTCATCACGATACCACTCCAAGCTTGCTCGTTTGATACTGTCCGCGGCCATGTTCCAGTCCGGAGTGGCTCCATCAAAAATTGTTTTGTTTCGAACACTCCAAATCGTGCTAATGGTGTGGAGCAGAGACGAGGACCAGAGCAGTCTTTTGCGTCGGTATCCAGCAAAACCTTGCCATGCATGGAAGAGGGATATCTCGGTTGAGGAAAAGTGAACATTACACCCCACCAGTCCAGTATTATAGTCCAAATTTCCTGGTAGCAATGCAGTGGATGAAGAGATGATCTGCCGTCTCCACTGCTGTTCGACAGAAAGAGCAACGTAGTTGTCGCAGGGGGATTATGTCTCTAGCGAAAAGGAGGTCTTTGGTCTGCAATCTACCATGTAGAAAGAACCAGACCGTCAATTCAATCCTTGGCGGCGCAAATTTTTGCCAATAGGCTCTACACCAGGTAGTGCGGTCTTGATGTTTCAGGTCCAAAGCAGCCTTATAGAAAGATTTGACGTGTAAGAATTATCAGTGGCATTGCAACCAGCTCAGTCGATCATCTTCCTCCAGTTCATATCCAAAAGAGTTATCGAGGACTGCCAATAATTGATCTACCTGGGCTCTTTCATATACAAACATCTGTCGCCGCCACATGAAAGACCAGTGCCAAGTTGATCCATCCCAGAAGCCCATTTCGTGGATGGAGGGGTGTTTCTGTTCAGAGACAAAAAATAGCATGGGGAATCGGAGATGAAGGGGTGAACTCCAACCCAGACGTCAAGCTAGAATCTCTTACGTCTCCCGTTTTTAACAACCCATTGAATACCGGTCTCCATAACTTGTGCGTGTGAAGGATTCCATGAGGAGATTGACAGTATGGTTTTCCTCACCCCTCTTCGACGGGATGGTGCCATTTGGTGGTCCGTGGATAGGGAGGGTGATGTCAACTTCATATATTGAGCAGATTATATTTTTCCATAATTTACCGTCGTCGCGCTGGAACTTCCACCACCATTTGAAGAGTATGCTGCGTTCTTTAATTCGATAT
>CM041782.1:48497786-48639966 GCA_023374045.1 Limonium bicolor
GACTATTTTGTCATGTGACAGGATCCTTCTTAGGGGGAATCTCTAATCATTTTAATTTCCAAGGGACCTTCATCTAGTTTTTTTAAAGATACAATGGCACCCACCCCACTCACAGTGCGTGGCGTATTTCCAATTGACTGCATGCAATCTACAGACTTCATGTCCAAGTGTTTAAAGATTTCTCAGACCTATTGATGTTCTAAACTGAAAGAAGATGCGAATCCAATCAAAACTAGAGATGGAGAAGTGCTTAGCTTCTCCATCTCCATCTCCATCCATAAGACATGAAACTCATCAACCGGGCAATCTGGTACCACTTTATCTTCATATAGTCCCTCATGCCACCATATAATCAACTAAGTTTCCTCTTCTCCTCCTCATATAATTATTCTAGAAAACCATTTTCTTCATTCAAGGTTATGAAGTGGGCCAGTAATTCGTTAATCGCCATCGGGCTCTACTTCGTGGTAGCCTCACGTAACTTTTTAGCCAATTTTTTCAACCTCTTTGTTTCTGAGTTCTCATTCATCCTTTCATCTGTATCTGCCTCTATCTCTTTTGGACCATGCTTTTCTTCTTCTGTCTATTTTGTATCAGTAAAAGAATCATCATGATCGTCGGTACTTTCATCTTCAACAGCGGTAGCAACTGTCTCCATCGGCCAAATTCGCCTGGCTTTTTATCCGATTTTCTCTGTGATGTTTCTGAAGATCAATACCACTCGGTCTCTGCTGATCTTGGAATTCCACATTATTCAGCTGTGTCATCCCCAAAGTTTTCAGTGTTGTCCAGTTCTGATTGTTCGATCTACTGAAGCTTCCACAACATATATACTAGTTAGAGGTGACTAAAGTCGTGTGTTGTGGGCCCGTCCAAGTTCAATTTTTTTATTAAAGGTTGATGACGATCAAAGGTGCATGGGCGCTAGACAAAAAATGTATAGAGATACTAAAATAATAACTACAAGAAATTAAGAAGCTGTAAGTAGAGGTCTCTAATATGCCCAATGGTGGTCATATATATTTCCAAAACATTAGAGGGTTAATTGGAATGCTTGACCGGATAACAAATCTGAGAAGAATGTGAAGGAACTTAAAAGTTTGATGTTGGTATTGGTAGAAACATAGATAAACTTCTGGGTGGATGTTAATGTAAAAGCAATATGGGGAAGGGGACGTCAGGCAAGCTGACCATCCCATAATGCTATGTCTTTGTAATTAATTAATACACACTATAGTCATCTAATATTTTCACCCTAGATTATATATACTATAATATAATATAACATTTTAAAAACATAAAAGCCTCAAAACACTTATTCTCTTTTAATTTCTAACCAAATTAATTTCGCCATAACTACGTGGCTATATTTGTATGCATGCCGAAATGCATTATATTTGACGCCTAATAAACACATTAATTCCCAATTCCATTGTTCAACCAGCAAGTAAAAATCAGCACATAGTATGACAATAGATGCGCGCGACAGTTTGGTTTGCATGCAAAATTATTCCCAAACACACATACACTTTATTTCATGCCTTTAATCCCAAACAAACAGAGTATGTTCCTGATTAACAAGTAGCATAATAGAGGTGATATAAATCAGCACATAGTACAACAATTGATGCGCGCGACAGTTTGGTTTACATGCAAAATTATTCCCAAATACACACTTTATTTCACGCCTTTAATCCCAAACAAACAGAGCATGTATGTTCCTGATTAACAAGTTTGGTTTGCAAAATTACCTCATCAGCAGAAGAATAGAGGCGATAGATCTAGCGCGCATGTATGTTCCTTTCGCTAGTTGGGGTTGTAAAATATTTCCAGGTAGAGTGAATTAGGCAAGGAGGCGCCGCGCACGCGACAGGGCATGTATGTTCCTGTTCGTGCGATTTCGCAAAATTTAATTACCGATTGAAAGAGTATATGAAAAATAAGGATAGGCATATATATATATATACATGTTCACAGATTGCGAGCAAAAATACCGAAAGCGAGAGGCGCCGATCGATATAAACGCATGCATGTGGTCTGCCTTCATCACCAGTTTGGCCAGGTTGTAGAGATTAGAAGATAGAATATTGAAGATGGCGCGTGCAGTATCAGGAGAAAGGAAGAAGAGGTGTCGCGGCGGCAATGGTAATTTCTAGGCTCAGTCGTTTCGATTGAGAAGAGAGCTTAATGTTTATAGAGAGCGAGGTTTACAGAGAGTGGGTAGCGGAACAGTCACGATTTGATTGATGAGAAGACTGGGCGGATGGGAGAAAAGTGTTTATAATTTAGGTAACATAAAGAACGCTTCACTTAAGAAGCGTTCTTTATGCTGACCGTAAGTAGCATAAAGAACGCTTCTTAACTGAAGCATTCTTTATGTTATCGCGCCCAAAGACACAAAGGAAGCGTTTTTTATATGTTACATATAAAAAACGCTTATTTACAAAGTGTTGTTTTTGTCTTTGGGCGCAATAATATAAATAACGCTTCGTAAGCAAAGCGTTTATTAAGATGTCAGGCCTATGATAAAAAAAAAACTGATTTACGATATAACCGTTTTAAAGAGGCATTGTTTATTCTTTTTTTTTCCAGCAGTACTTACAAAATAACATGTCATCGTTCAATCCACAATCCTTCATTGTGGTCGGACCTTCGACATTCAAAATTAGTTACATTATCCACCTCCATCGGCAACCGAATAGGTACATCTGTTTCATCTTCACAGTCGTATTCATCCTCATCAACAATATCATCAATCCCAACTATCGATTTTTTACTCTGCATCACAATAGACCATCTGGGATTGCACTGATCGTGACAGTAGAATACTTGTTTTGCCTTTGACGCAACAATATAGGGTTCATCAGTAGGAGCCATTGTCGTTAAATCAACTAGCTTCATACCATGATCCTCCTCACGATATCCCTGTTTGTTGTCCACCCATTTACAACGAAGTACACAAGTTTCATAACTAGTGTAATTCAAGACCCAAATATCTTCAATAACACCATAATATTCGTTCTTTAGTGTATTACAACTTATTCCTGTGAAAATATCTTGCGAAGTGATAGGATGCACACCACTGTTCTGGTTTGTCGATTTACAATCTTGACGTTCAGTGTAAAAAGAAAATCCATTTACATCATATCCTTCATAAGACAACACATCGAGATTTGGATCGAGTGACAACAACTGGATCATTTCATCCACGTTCCTTGAATCTTTATACAACACCTTTTGTCTGAACCACTTAACAAATGTTGCATTCTGCTCGTTTTTCAATTTGGAATTACTCATCGTTGGGTGTTTTGTTTTAAGGTAGGCTAGGTGTGCATCGAAATACGGTTCGACACTTTCAGAGTGATTCAACACAAACAGATGTGCCTTGTTCACTGTATCAATATCAACTCTGCATAATTTTTTTCCACAGGTACCAACACCTTAAAGCCTATCATCGTGTCTTGCTTTTGGTAATCCAATAACATCAACACTGTGTAAGTAGTGAGTGCAGAAGTCAACTACCTCCTCCGTTACTATCCCTTCAATCATGCTTCCCTCTGGACACCGACGATTTTTCATTTTCTTTTTCAGTATGCCCATATATCTCTCAAATGGATACATGTATCGAAGGTATAACAGACCACAATGTTTGATCTCTCTAACAAAATGAACAAGTAGATGCACTATAATATCAAAAAACAAAGGAGGAAAATACATTTTCAACTGACACGTGGTGATCACAAGGTCATTCTGTAGTTTATCCAGCGTCTCCACATCAAGCACTTTACACAAAATTCCTTTGAAGAAAGTGCATAAATTTGTAATAGTTTTTCTGACATCAGCTGGAAGGATCCCACAGATTGCAACCGGAAGTAAGTGCTGCATCAGCACATGATAGTCGTGAGACTTCATCCCTACCAATTTAAGATCAGATATTGATCCAAACTTGATATGTTCGATGAGTAACTAGATGACACTTTAATATGACGAAAAGAACTACAAAAACTTATTTTTCTCTTGTTTGGATATATGACAAGCGGGAGGCAAGAATGTTCGTTTCCCTCTTTGTTGTGGCGCGAGTTCTTCTCATATACCCAATTCAACCAGATCTTTTCTACCCTTTAAATGGTCTTTTGTCTTTCCTTTCACGTTTAGTAGTGTCACAGTTACACTTTCACCAATGTTTTTCTCCACGTGCATAGCATCAATGCAATGTCTCACCTCTAAATGTTGCCAATATTCATGTTCCCAAAATATTAATTTTTTCTTCCAGATGCTCTTTTCAGTGGCTTTAATTGGTGGACCGAAGTTGTTTACAACATTCTTCAACTAATTGTAAGTCTCAACAGTAGATAGTGGTGGTCGTGTGACTGCATGATCGGTTTTTCCATTAAACTCTTTCGTCATCTTACGTTATTTGTGTCCTTTCGGGAGGAGTTTCCGATGGCCCATGTACACATTTTGCCACTGTGTTTCAACCGTATACTACAAGTTCTATCTCCACATATAGGGCACGCTAGTGCTCCTTTAATTGTGTATCCTAAGAGGTTAGCGTATGCAGGGAAATCATTGATTGTACAAAACAACATAGCCCGAAGTGTGAAGTTTTCCATACTGTATGAATCATACACTGTAGCACCTTCATTCCACAACAGTTGTAAATCATCAATAAGTGGTTGCAAAAACACATCAATTTTCCCAGTTGTTTTGGACCCGATATCAACAGAGAGAGGAGAATATGTCTGGGCTTCATACACAACCACGGTGGCAGATTGTATATTGTCAATAAAACAGGCCAAGTACTGTGTATGCTGCTCAAAGTGCCATTAGGGTTCATCCCATCAGTGCATAAACCAAGTCTTAAGTTCCTTGGGTCTGTAACAAACTTAGGGTATATTCTGTCAATGTTTCTCCATTGTGGTGAAACGGCTGGATGTCTCAATTTACCATCATTCTTTCTATGGGTAGCATGCCATTAGAGGTTCTCAGTATCTTTCTGAACTGCAAACAAGCATTTGAATCGGGGAATTATCGGTAGATACCACAACACCTTCGCATGAGAACCCACTTTAGTGCTTATGTGGTTTCTCTCACCCTTTTTTACATAACGTGATTCCCCGCATTCAGAGCAATGGTCATCCAACTCATTCTCCTTCCAATACAACATACACCCATTTGGACAAGCATGTATTTTTTTATATTCCATACCCATTGGACACATTAACTTCTTTGCTTCATAAGTTGTTGTGGGTATAACATTGGCCTTTGGTAGTACATCCTTCAGCAGTTGTAACAAAGCTATAAAACTGACATCGCTCCATCCATACCTTGCCTTTAAATTGAATAGTTTTAGGACAACACTCAACTTGTTTTGCTTCTGCGTATCACATCCATTGTACAACGGTTCCTTGGATGACTGCATCAGATTTTCAAACGTTTTGGGGTTGTTGGAAAAATGTTGTTCAACATCTTCCATTATTGCATTAAGGTCCTCCTCATCTGAATCACTAACCAGTGAATCATCTTGAGTATCTGTAACACCCCTACCACTAATACCGTCATTACTGTTCAAATGCTTACCTTCGCAGCGGATATTACATACACAGCGGCGGGTGTACAATGCCGCTAGCCACCCACATGACTAACAAGGCCGACTACACTACTACATACTATCGGTCTGATGAATTGGCATACCGAGTGTTCTACACAATACATTACTTTCCCTTGCATACTCAACCATAATTCAATTACAACTCCAATACAATACTATACCGAGTCTACTACAATCCTTAAATTACCGATACAGTTTGGACTTCCATATTCACATTACAATTTGAATACAAATCCCATAATTAAACTACCCATGCTTACATAGAAATCCCCATTCTACTCTCTCGAATGGTGGTCAGCTTCGAACATCTGTAAAAATAAAAACGTCGCCCCTAGGGGCTCAGCAAAATTGCTGCATATGAAATTCGCATATACCGCGTGCTAACCGCGGTACGCCGACTACTTTGGGTCTGATATACATGGAGTTCATTTTACATGCATACATACATACTATTACTACACAATACAATCAACAATACTTACTTACTTATACAAGGTTCAATACCTACCAAGGAAAACAATTTGTTAGTCAACCGTTCATTTAGTTATTCGTTCATCCGGTTTCGTCGGATGCTCTCTTTCTCCTTACACGGGTTCTCAAGGCTTACACCAAGCTTAATCTTTACTACTCTCATGGTTCATGACATGCACCATCATTAATTCCTCTAATAGGGTTGATTTATACGCTTCCACTACTCATTGTTTGTGGATTGTTCATTTCGGTTCTTCTACCGTTATCGGGAGGTTACTACTCCCGTGCACTCGCTCACATTCTGGTGAGTTCATTGGTTTGAGTTATCGTTTGTTGGTTCGTTAGTTTAGTGCGTTTCTACATTTCCGTTAGTTCACAACATAACTCGTATTACGAGTCACTAAACAACAAGACTCATCTATGAGTCGGTCTATGCACCAAGTGAAGCCACACAATCAATCAAGAAGGGTTAGCTCATACAACATACAGCAAGACATACAATGAAAGGCAATAAACCGTTTTCATGCTTTAGTCTTGATTATCCGGCATACAGCACACAAATCAACGTAACTCAGTTAGCATACGGGGCATGAGAAAATCATACCTTTCACCGGGGTTAGCTTTACCGTGTGTTCCCTTGTTCCTTGGTTCACACTTGTTCCACTGGTAATGTTTCAAACATTGTTATTAATGCTAAGTATTACCATGCATACTTAATTACTACTCCCGTACTTACTCCGTTGTCCCGTTGTTTCGGTTTAACTTAATGTTCATACACTTACAACTTTCCTAATTACTTCTCATACTTGTTCATGGCCTTAATGACCTTTAAACATCATTAATTATGTCTTAATTATCTTATACCATCATTACCCATCCTTACTCTACCTTAGAATAGCTTAAAACAATTTCTGTGAAGTTTTTAGTAGGGTCCGGGTTAGTGTCCGGGTTTACATACCCGGACCACTACTTTGCAAAAATCCTCGGGAATGATTTGTGTATGGTCCGGGTTTAGGTCATGGATTACAAACCCGGACCATACGTTTGTAATTCCTCTCGGGTGTGAAAATGGGGTGGTCCGGGTTTAGGTCCTGGTTTGCAAACCCGGACCACTCCTTCTGAAATACAATCTATTACGATTTTTGACTGGTCCGGGTTTCTGTACTTGTTTACAAACCCGGACCAGTTGCAGTAATGAAAAATAAGTATGTTTTTGAACTTGTTTAAACTCCAAACTTCTACCAATCTCTTCCCCAATATTCCTACATATAATCTAGGGTGTTTTGACCCTAATTAGGCAATCAAAACTAACATAATCCATCTCTATACAAATCTGTTACAAAACACTTCCCACTGTTAATTTTCCTCCACTGTTACAGTTTTTTCTTCTTCAACAATTGTTACAGATTTTTCCTTTCTTCTTCCCACTAATCCTATGGCTCTTCCATTGCCTCATTTTCATTATACTCAACCCAAGTCTTACTCAGTACAATACTAAGTCCTACACACTAATTCTTCCTTGTTTCTCCAACACATTTCAACATCTCTTGCTACAGATTTTATGTCCTTTCATTCTCTTACCACAACCACTACTTCTTAGTTACTAAATCATCTCTACTAAATCCCAATAAACATCTTGGTTCTCCCATTCACCAAGTCATTCTTAATGCACAATTCCTACTAAAATTTTGCCATAGCTCACCTACCTTTCTTACTTAGCCACATACACACTTTTCCATCAAATCCATTCCTAATCTAGCCAAACCACAAGGGTTCTACCAGCACACATACAAAATCTCAATACACCAATACTTCCTCAATTACAATACCAATACATCATTACTTCCTCAATCCACCATACTAATACACATACACAATTTATTTGGCTCTAAGGCCTACAATCCAAATACAAGCTCATAAATACTCAAACTTCCACAAATTCAATACTAATACAATATTTTGGTTTCTTTAATTTGTTTACCCGTTCCCATTACTCTAATGCCTTTTAAAATAGAGCACTAAGAAGGAGCTCTTACCTTGAGCTTATAATTTCCTTCTTTCTTTTCCAATTCTCCTCTTCCTTTTTGCACCAATCGGTCAAATGGGAATGGAGTTGCCAAACTCCATCCCAACACCCAAGAAACACAAAAATGCATTTTAATTATTTTTCTAAACCCTTAGAGAATTCTAATTCAATAAAAAGGTCTTAGAGCACAAGTTACGGTTTTACCTTTGGAGATTTTTGAGAGGGGTTCTCACCCTTGAATCAAGGAGGGGATTACTCCACCATTGGAGGGTTGAAACAATGCTCCAAAGCAAGAAGAAAACAAGGTGTTACAAAGAGCAAAAATCGGTCAAGAGAGAGAGGTGAAGAAAAATGAATTTTCTTTGGAACTTTTTACCTTAGAAGAAAGAGGAGGCTCCAAGCTACAAGGTGGTGCCCTTTTCTCTTTAAATGGGCAAAACCCATGGAGGTCAACTTCATCCTTCTTGAATTTTAAAAATAGAGAAAGGTAGAGGAGGATGAGATGAGTTCAAATATGTAATTATTTTTGGATTTGAAGCTTGGATGTAGCTTGTGTGAGCAAGAGAAGGTGAGGAAGCCATAGGAGAGGGCTTCATTTTCGTAACAGAGAAAGGAGGAAGAAGAGAGCTGGCTGGGAGGGGAGGATACGACAGAGAGAGGGATGGCTAAGCTGGGAAAGAAAAGAAATGAAGAGAGAGAAGAGGTAAAGTGATTTATTTACTTTTTGCTTTTTCTCTCTCTTTTCTTTTCTAGCTAGTTAAGTGTGAGTGTGTGAGCGGTGATTTACTTATTAAAACCGGCCCCACATGTGTACATATGAGCTGGAGCGTTTTTCGTCTTTTACAGAAAACGCTCGTTAATTTACTCGGTTTTAGCACTATTCGCTAATCGGGCCCGTTTTCCGGAATTTTCTCGTTTCTTTAATTTTAATGGATATTAAGCTTCCATTAATGTTTATTTATAGTTATTTGATGAACTATAATTTTTACGAGTTCGTTTGACCACTCAAAGTCACGTTTTCGGGTTTTCTCGAAAAACGTGCACTAAAGCTTTATTAGCGTTTTAATACATTATTTGGTTCTTTTCTTCGGGAGTTATTCCCATATATTATTTTGGTCTTATTAAGCCCTAGGAATCCACCTAATACGCTAACCGAGGTCTCATACCTCCTATGGTTATTTAACGCTTATTTAGTGTTTTTCGCTTTTTAAGCGTTTCTTTATTTCTTTTGGACTTATTTTCCTTACCAAAATTACTTAGGCACTATTCGGCCCTTAAATAGCATATTAAAATAATTTAATCACCATATTTAAGTTTGGGGTATTTCAGTATCCCCAAAATCGTGTGAAGCATCCATTTCTGAATGTTCTACAACAACGTTATCAGCACATTCAAACACTTGTACTGAATGTTGACTATGCAGTGTTTTTATGGCTTCATAATCTTCTGTAAACCCTCTGTGAATCAGATGATCCTTAATCTTGTCCACACCTCGGCACTAATCATGTGTTTTGTTTGATTGTTTGGCTATGCATTTTGTTACTATGTTTCAAATAATGACAATTGTCATAAGTTGTTATGGTTGAGCCAATTATGAGTAGGTGTGAGTGTGAGTTGTACTTAAAGGAGTTTTCCGGTTTTGTTAGGATTCATTTTGTTGAGTATTGAATGAACATGCGCTCTCTGTTAGAGATTGAGAGTATCCATATTTAGTGAGCTCTATCAAGACTAAGGCTTTACCAGATAACTATAGTCACACAGGACTAAGGTCCTAACAGATGTCAAAAGTCTTACTAGACTAAAATTCTATGACCAAAGTCACTTCGGATTAAAATTCTCATAGATCACCGAGTGGGTTAGTACCTAGGTGGTCTTAACAGACAAACCAAGCTATTGGGCACAGTGAGCATAATCCAACTAGAGTAGCATCACTTTGCCAGGTGAACTCTAAGTTTTTTGGTGATGCTTGTTTTGGGCAAAGAAAACAAAATGGAATTGGGAAAGAAAATGAAGGCACATGGAAATGAGTCTCTATGATTTTCTGATTGTTTGTTTGTGCAGCGGAAAGGAAATTAATCACTGGTCAACGGTCACCGGTTGCTGGTTGCCGGTCAATGATCAAAGATCATTGGTTGCTGATCAGCAACCACCATTTTTTGGTCAACATTCACCAGTCTCCAGTCAATGGTTGTCGGTCATCAGCCAATGGCCACTAGTCATCGGTCAGAGTGTACTAAGAAATGAGAATCGTATTCATTAGTGAGCTGTGGGGAATCAAGTTAGAGGTATTTTTGGTAATCTCATTCCCTTTTTGTTTCCTGAAGATAAGAAAACTACATAACAAATAATAGAAAATATAATCATTGTTATTTTCTTTCCTGATTACTCAAAACAACACCTTAGGATAAACTTTTAGGAAATAGGCACGCTTTAACAATATTCACCGGAATGATGAAACTTCTATTATCCTACGACAGGTCTAAGCTACATCCAAATGTAGTCATCCTGGCTACATATGCTGACCTGGCAAATAAAAATAATGTATTTAATTTTTTAAAAATTAAATTAAAACTGACACTGCTAAGGGTTATAGTGGATAGAACGTAAAAGAAACATTGTACAGATGGTCATACAAACCTGTAAAATGTTCATTAAAACATGTACATCCTCACGTAAAAACATGTACATCCTCGCATTAAAAACATACAGATGGTCACATAAACTTGTACGAATCATTAAATATGTACATATTTAGATTAAAACATGTACATATAAAGGAGAAAACTTGTACAGATGGTCATACAAACATGTACAGATGTTCATGAAACATATACATTCTGATAATTGAACAGGTACATACTCACATTTGAACATGTACATCGTCACATTAAAACATGTACATTCTCACATTAAATTATGTACATCATCACATTAAAGTATAGAACGGCTTCCAAATAGATACCCTACCCCGAAAACACCCTAAAACCCACCCTAGGCTAGCTAAAAAACGTTGACGGTATTTTTAGGGTTTGTAGTGGCGACCCAAAACCCGCTACCACAAACCCTAAAACCTGTCGAGTTAGTAAGTATAGGACAAATTCTAAATAGATTACCCTACCCCTCAAAACACCTTAAAACCTACCCTAGGAAAGTTAAAAACGTCAAATTCACCACGTATTACTTAATGAATCATAATATCAATTTAATGAATCATAATTCAAAATTGATGAATCATATTATTATTTTAGTGTATCTAAAAATAAATTTTTTTAAAAGTTGTCAAAACATATCCATGACTGGTCTTGTTTTGAAGAGCTTGAATTTATATGAACAATGATATAATTTTTTTTATTTTAGACTTATATATTAAAATTTACAACAATTTAAAAGTATTGTTATTATCATATAGATAAATAAAAAGAAAAAAAATCTTTACTCAACTGTAGCCCTCTTAACTATACTCACCTAGCCAAGAATTTACCATTATCCTACCTCCTGTTGCTCTTCAACTGTGACATTTGTATCACTTTTCAACATGATTTTCTAAGTAAAAATTAACCTTTTTTTTAATGTGGAAAATGAACCTATCTACATACACAGAGGCCGAGGTGGGAGTGGGCAATAAAACACCCTCTAAACTTTGTGAAACTGCATTAAATCCCAATAATATGTAATTTTGTCTATACCTTTTCTAATTATAAGTAATTTTACCTATGCCCCTTAGTTATTTTCGGGCTCCACCCCTACTTCTACACATATATGTTACATGTTTCACAAAGTGTATCTTTTCAACTTAAGTGAAACTTGTAATATATACACACAAAGATATACAAAATTTGTCATACTATATCCATAATAGACCATTTTATAGAACATGAATTATGATAAATAGTAGACTATTTTATATAACATTATAAAATTTAAGGTAACGAAAAAACAATTAGGGATTCAATTTTTTATTGAGGCTTTGGCTCTAGTATCAACATACTGCTTTATATATAAGTGTGACCAACTTCAGGGTACTACATCGCAATTTCAAACTTGGAGCAATTTACTCAAAAGAATGAATCTTCCTTCCTTTTCACAGAACTGTAAACAACTTTTTACCCATTAAAAGAGAAATCTAAAACAAGACCGGACAATCGAGGATAAAACACAACAGAGCAGTTGTTATACAAAATGGGTGATAAAGCAGTTTAGCCTCCTTTGGGATACAAACAAACATATTCATCTTTGTTCAAACCCTCAACTATTATCCTCTATCTGAAAGAAAACTGAATGTCCTCCAGCGTTCTGTTTTTAGTCTCCGGAACCCAAGTAACAACAAAGAACACAGCAAACGCACACACCGCTGTATAGATCGAGAAAGTTCCTAGTAGATTGTTGCTAGCATTCATTAGTAAGCACATCTTCGAAGCAGTTCATTATTCCAAAAAAGTAAATGCAGAATACTAGAAGATGAGGTTAATGAGGGAACGGAAGTACCTCCTGCACTCCATGTCAAGAGCAAGTTTGCAGTCATAGTGACAAGCCAAGCACAGAACCAATTGGCAAGGGTGGCGATACTACCGGCTAACCCCTTTATACTCACCGGGAGGATCTGCCAGTCCCATATTTTAAGTGTATACGAGTTTCAAGGTATTAATTTTACTAAGAAAAGAAATAAAAAAAAGATGAGAATGGTCACCTCGGACATTATAATCCATGGAATGGCCCCCATCCCTACCGAGAAAGTTACCACCATTCCCTGACAAATATTGGTTATAGATAGAACCCAATAGCTAGACAGAATCATACAACACCAAACCATAAATTCTGGTTAAAAATGTAGAAGAAAACATAAAACATACCACAACCCCAGCTACTGAAAGGAAACAACACACATTATACGCGGTTGATGTATCCGACACGACATTCTGTAGCCAAATGACAAGCAGTTTGCTCTTAAAACAAGAAACAGTACATGGGGAGGATAGAAAAAGCAAGATAAAACAAACAGGCTCCCCAGGACAGTTACCTTCACAAAGAAGGAAATGGCTACCAGCAAGAGGCTAAGTGTCATCCCCGTGCTTGATATCTGTGGTTCAGAAGGATATATATTGTCACTTTCTTCTACTTTATACTAGTATGTACTGGTTTTCCGAAAACACAAACAGACAAATGCAAGGTCAAAACTCACAATCATAAGAAGCCGACGCCCCGCTCTATCCACTAAAAATGTTGTCACCAAAGTTGCCAGAACCTAACAGGAAAAAAAAGAAACAAATTCCAAGGATGTTTGTGGAGAGAACATCAGTGAACCAAAGATTTCCATGAATAACCACTTCCTTACCTGAGTAGCCCCAAGTGCAAATGTTGCAAAATTACTTGATGAAACACCTATTAAGTGAGCTTTTATTAAGCAAAACATCAAACTGACCAGCACAATAGATCTGATTGACTATTCAAATGATAGTCATGTAGCAGCATATAATATAATAAATGGTTTCCCAATATAAGTATGCTGACCAGACCTGCTTCGTCAAAAATATAGCTAGAGTAAAAGAGAACCCCGTTAATCCCACTAAGCTGTTGCAGAATTAGTAATCCATTCCCTATCTGCACCATGTTTAGGTATTCACACATCCAGTCAAATAACTGTAAAAAAAGGGGGATAAAAGAGGGAAGGGGAAACTTAATTTCCGGTTAATAAATCACCATTAGTGGGAGCCAATATCTTCTTAGTCTGAGTTCTGCCATTGTTATGCTAGTTCTTCGGCTTGCTGATGCAACAGCCCTCTATACAGCAACATAACCAATCGCGAAAAGATGTGTCAGGAAGATGAAGCTCATCAGTTTTTGGACCATGCCAGCTGAACCTGCAGGAAACTCTTAAATCTAGGGCAACAAAAGTTGATAGCTAATGGATTTACCCTGATATCAGATAATTCTTTGGAAATATCAGTATCAAAACCACGGAGAACTTGCAGTGAAGTTTCAAATTCTTCATTCATGCCCATTTTTGCCTGCATATAGAACAGAATATCACAACAAGCAATCATAGATAACTATATATGTCAAAAGTCTGTAAAGGACTGGCCAAGCATATGACTCACCAGCCAGCGAGGAGACTCCGGGATGAAGAACAGGCCAGGTATCAATACCGTACATGGCAGGATTCCTGATCAAGGGGTAAGCCCACATATCTTAGAGACTTACGTATTCAACTGTTATGTAAGTTTAAGAACAAAGCAAGCATTTGAAAGTAAATACTAAAACAAAACTAGCTAAATGGTGATCAACCAGCGAATAGTCATGTATACTAGAGATTGAGTTGACAGATGGAAAATTTGCTCATGCCAAGGGTATTAAAAACTCTAATCAAAGAGCATAACCCCAAATTTATGCATCAGGCATCTTAACTGGTTCAGAATACAGGGAACACACTGCTATATTAAAGACATCTGGTCTTATGCAATGTTGATGATAGCGTATGGTGTATTAGACCATGGGCCGATATATTGTATTGGGCCTCTCTTTATACTTGTTATTTAGCCTTTATTAGAGTCCAGTACAAATAGGCTTGTAACTATAAATACACTTTGATTCAATCATCAATACTAGGAGATATTTTATCGATCACTGTTACATTCACTATGGTATCAAGAGTCTTATAGGGTTAACTCCCGTTTTTTTCTTCTCCTTCCGATGGCGAGTCATGATGATGTAGAGATTGTTACACCGTCCAACTCTAGATCTGGTGACTCTTCCGCCGCGCCTACCACCTCTGTGGTCGTCACTACTCCCACCCCTTCTTACTCCATTCTGGCGGCAGCTTCGCATCTGATCAAGCTCCAATCAGATAATTTCCCAACATGGCAGAATTTGCTTCAAACCTTTCTCAGAGGTACTGATCTCTTCAAGTATGTAGATGGCATCTTCTACAGTTCCTCCTACCACTACATCTACCCAACCACCTTCCTGCCCAGCTCCACAAAACACACACCAGATGGTTACTAGATCAAAAACCAACACCCTTCAGCCAAAGACCTACACAGATGGTACTATTATCTGGCCTAAGCTACACAATTTAGTGGCTAATTCTATTGATGTTCCTGAGGAACCAACATTCAAGCAAGCTCAAAAATATGCATAATGGAGAGATGCTATACAAAATGAGTATAATGCGCTCATTACAACAGGCACATGGGAATTAGTTCCCTATCATCAGTCTATGAACATTCTGGGGACTCGTTGGATTCTTAAAACAAAGAGAAATTCAGATGGTTCTCTACAGAGAAGGAAGGCCAGACTTGTGGCACAAGGCTTTAACCAATCTTTTGGACAGGACTATACTGAGACATATAGTCCTGTGGTTAAAACAGCCACTATACGAGTTGTTTTATCTATTGCGGTTTCTCTTAATTGGCCAATACATCAAGCTGATATTCAGAATGCATTCTTACATGGTGATTTCGAAGAGAGGGTATATATTAAACAGCCACAAGGCTTTGTTGACTCTCAGTATCCTAATCATGTGTGTCTCCTAAAGAAATCTCTCTATGGGTTAAAACAGTTCCCTCGTGCTTGGTTTTCTAAACTAAGCTCCTACCTCCTCAGAATTGGTTTTCAACCATCTCTCTCTGATTCCTCTCTCTTCATTTACAGACATGGCAAAGATGTTATGTATGTCCTTGTTTATGTCGATGACATACTATTTACTGGTTCTAGTCTCGACTTTATTAAGGCTTTCACTCATAATCTCTCCTCAAATTTCCCTGTCTCTGCTACCGGACCTCTTAACTATTTTTTGGGTGTCTCTGTTACCCGTACCCCTGAAGGCCTTTTTCTCTCTCAAAGGAAGTATGTTTCTGATATTTTGACTAAGGTCGAGATGCACAAAGCCAACCCATCTTCTACCCCCCTTTCTTCTACAATAGATCTAGACACTCACAACTCCCCTGACTTCGACAACCCTACATACTATCAGAGTATTGTTGGAAGTCTTCAGTACCTAGCCCTAACCCGCCCAGATCTATCATATGTTGTGAATCGAATTTGCCAGTACATGCACAAACCTAAGCAAATACATTGGAGTGGAGTGAAAAGGATATTGTAGTAAATTGTTGGGACTCAAAGATTGAGTCTTTTCTTCCCGCGATCTCCTCTGGGCTCTTTACATGTGTTTTCGGATGCCGACTGGGGCGGTTCTCCTGTTGATCGACGCTCTACCGCTGTCTTCCTTGTTTTCTTCGGCAATCATCTGGTCTCTTGGTGTAGCCGCAAACAGAAAACGGTGGTGCGCTCATCTACTGAGGGTGAGTACAAGTCCGTAGCTAACGCCACCACAGAAGCCACATGGATCCAGATTTTGCTCTCAGAATTGGGGATTTCTCTTGCAAACCCTACCTCCCTCTATTACGATAATTTGGGTGCTACGTTTCTCGCATCTAACCCCACAATTCACAGCAGAATCAAACATGTCTCCCTGGACTATTTTTTTGTTCGTGAAAAGGTTCAGAATGGAACCCTAAAAATTTCTCATCTTGCAACAAGGGACCAGGTTGCCGACATTTTGACTAAGGCTTCTTCTACTTCCCGCTTCCTTAGTCTACGATCCAAACTACCCCATGTCAGTAAGTAGTTTGGGCTCACGGGGGCATATTAGACCATGGGCCGATATATTGTATTGGGCCTCTCTTTATACTTGTTATTTAGCCTTTATTAGAGTCTAGTACAAATAGGCTTGTAACTATAAATACACTTTGATTCAATCATCAATACAAGGAGATATTTTATCGATCACTGTTGCATTCACTATGGTGGTCTCAGAGTATGGCTTTATTACAAAATGGTATGAAAAACAAAATATACCAAATAAAACATCAAATCACTATACAAAATACAATCCTAAAAAATCATATTACCGAATTTCAAACATTGAAATGATAACATGTCATTTGGTAAGGCTCTCCTGTGGGAAGGCTCTCTCATGGTCCTATCATTTGGTATTAAAGCCAAACCTCGGACTGGTGGCCTACGGAGTGGTGGCCTGGAACCAGCCAGCCGTGACCAACGTAGCCACGACCAACGAGGACGTTGGTCCTTATGGGGGGGCGAATGTTATGGACTGATCCCAGGATCCCACATCAACCTTATGGGAGGTTGGTGTGTGGTTTATATAGGACTATGGACTCTCCTTCCCTTGAGCTAGCTTTTGGGAAGGCTCTCTCGTGATCCTATCAAATACCAACCCAGATGAATTTACTTTTGATAGGTAACAGCCTATCTTCTCTCTCTAATCTTCCTAAGAGGCCTAACAATCCACGTTAGTGGCAAGTGATGTCTAATTTCCAGGATTCTCTACATAGTAGGTAGTGTCTTCCTTATATAGCCCAGGACTAACAATTAGGATAGACAAATTACCGGCATACCCCTAGCGAGGTTAAGTTTGAGGTTTTTTTTTTCACAACATAGAAGACAAGGTGTATGGTAGGCATACCCCATTCAGATCAAGGGTTTGGGAGTAGTCAGCTACCTATGTACCTTTTTATGAAAGGCAATTGTCAAAAACAATGTTTTTTTACGTTGCCAAATTAAATAACATCATGGAAAAAGAGACCGTATAAAACAAGAAAACAACTGTGATTGGGTAAGAAAAACACTCTTCCATCCCAAACTGATTCCATTTCTTATTTCAGACCATTATCTTCTCTTAAATGTCTAACAAATAAGCTTATTTCCATCAATCTAAGTCAACAAAAACATATGTTACCCTGCCATATGACGAGAGAATAAGAAATATAACTTTTTATAACTTGTGTTGTCATCCCACAATAACAGTCCATGTGGGAGTGAGGTACCATTAACTATTACAAAGAGTTCTTAGAGTGGATAACGATCAGTGAGTTGTTGGAAAAAAAAATTGAATTTCTTTTCCAAAAGCTTATTTTACCAAAGCAGCTTACAGAACCAAACAAGGAGAGTACATAACTAAGCTTAATTACATATAAGAAAAGCAAAAAAGACAGTAACATGTCATTATTTTTTAGACAATACAATGATTAGGCATACCAGTAACAAGTAAATTATCAAGTTGTCCATACAGACTCTATTCCAAAAATTGATCCAGTCAGCATTTTGAACACAATGGGTGTAGCTTACCTATAATTGCAAGTAGCCTCCACTCCACAAAAAGGCCTAGCAAATAGGCCAGCATAATTCCAATAGTAACAGAAAGCTGTAATCACAATGAGAAGAAACGTTACTTGATATGAATGCTTAGGAAGCACTTAGCTTCCATTAGATGCATAATGTAGCAAAGTGAAATGAAGCTTCAGTTTAACCGTAGAAAAGATGGAAAACCTGATTAACAGAACCCAAGGCTCCTCTCATGGCCTCAGGTGCTATTTCAGCAATATACACGGGCACCTAAAGACAGCCAGCATGATGTCATGGTAAGTTTCTTATCAGCATGATGCCAGCACAGGAGGAAAAAAAAAACATTTTGACTATTTGTTTTGTAGGTAAAAATAATGTTCACAATAAAATATATAACACACGTCTTTTGGTGCACAACTGAAGGATTTTTGAGACGTTCAGGAAGGAAACTAGAAGATGTGCAGATTTGCAGTAAATATATTTATACATCTTAGATTCTATAAGCTACCACAATGAGAAGCTGACTGTGACACAATTGTAATTATAAAAAATCTTTGATTTAGGCACTTGGCATGATGAACATTCAAGAAGTAACTTGGCACAACCTTCTTTCTTGAGATACCAACCTTATTTTTGGTCAGAACTTATTAAAAAATCATTGAAATTGTTTCTTCACATAAAATTCCCCTATCAATTAACAAGGATTTAGAATTTATTTTCCCTTTAGATGGCATTCGATTATAATTAACTGATCAAAGTGGAATATTCAAGAAAGTCAAAGGCTACTAATGATTATACAACACATTTTAACTGGTATGTATGGATTTATCAATAGAAGATAAAGCATCTCCTAGGTGAAAATTGTGAGATGGTTCTAAATGGAAAAGCAGTTCTCCTGATTGACTTCAATAAAGTGTTGCAAAAGTAGAATTAGGATTGTTGGGATACAGGAGTGGAGAATCAATACAGAAAATTTAAGTTAGGACTATTGTGAAGATTACAAGAAGAGGGATGATAATTCAACAATAATTTATGCATTTAATGTCATCAAACACTTTACCTCAAACTTTATCCATATTTCAGAAGTTGATTAAAAAAAGGTATCAAAACTATTGTTCGCTTAAACCAGTCAACCACCCATTGATATTGATGAGAAAAAAAAACACTTTCTGTTTGATAATCTTCATGGTTTTTGTTTCCATCTTTATCACTACTAAGGAGAATTTCATATAAATGTTACACAAGCATGGAGTTATGATCGGTACAAAAGTTGGCAATAGTTAATTAGCAACCCTAAACTCCATTAATTCAGTATTTTATGGAGCATAATATAGCATAGACCACAGAAGCACCGTATAAGAGATGATTCCCACACCAAACCCTTCCAACAGTCTTCCCATGTACAGAAATGAAGCATCCTGAAAAGTCAAAAGATACAGGCGTATTTGAGTCAAAACCTGAACAACGCCCAGATCAAGTGTGGTTCAATTTTCTATCTCATGGATACAAGTAACAACACTTACTCTGGCAAATGATATAGCTAGCCATCCGATTATATTAGGAACAGCAGCAATCATTAAAGACTGCAAGTCAAAACATAGCTCGATCAGTTACTGATCACGAACTTGTATTGGCTGATACTAAGAATGACAAGATCATGATCATAAGATAATGATCGGCATTTGGTGAAGAAAAAAAAAAGATTTTAGTTGAGAAGGATTGAGTTAATAACCCCTTTGCGCCCGATATACTCGGCTATCTGACCGCTGGCAATTGCTCCAACCATAGCACCCACATTTGACAGTGACCCGAACAAAGAGAACTGACCCACAAAAATTCAAGTCAAACGAAAAGGAAAACTGGAAAAAAAGTGGAAAAATAATCAATATAGTCCATTTCTGCTGCACCTCCGAAACGGTGAGACCCAGTTCAGTAGTGATCGCCGATTGAGTAGGAGACGAATAACCCGCCTGGAAATTTAGCATCCGTCACACAAAACAACATAACACCAATAAAGATAATCAAAACCAGCTAAATTCATGAATTGAGTTTCCGAATCATTCCATTTTGTCTTTTCAGTAATCAACTAGCCGGCGAGGAGAGTGGGTGACATTACGGTGAAGCCAAACTGAATTGTTCCGAGAGCGACGATGAGGACACAGGCAACTACCGAGATGGAGTTTTCTCGAATAGCCTGCACCGATGCCATCATACTGGACTGCCTTGATCCCATCGCAGACATCTTGTACCAACTCCCCGTGTGTAGGAACGGCTTCTTGAGATCCCCTGCTGCTCCTCCAGCCGCTTCATTGTCATAGCTTGTGCTCATCCTCTCCTTCCCTCTTTGTGATCTTTCAGTTTTTTCCTTGTATACCAGCAATAAGCAAGCTCTTTTGGAGTTAGACCAAACTAACGGGGCAACAAATTGCCCAAATAAAACAGCTTTGTCGCTTTTCGTTCAAGAGAGTCGCATTATAAGCTTTGCTCGGAGACGAAGCCGAGGCAAACGGGGGAATACAGAGGGAAATAAACACCGAGGATCTCTCTCTCTCTCTTTTGTGTTTTTGACTTTTGAGACAGACATTCGCCACATCAGCGGAGCAGTCGTCGTGGATTGTAATTCTCAGTTGGCAGCAGTGGTGAATGGTGATGCAGTTGCACGTTGTTCGGTTGGGGTGTGCGACCTGCTGCGGCGACGACCTTCAGGAATCAGGATACGGGAAATACTCAGTCCGGGGGTCGATGTCTTACAATATACAGATTTTACTCTGAATATAGATACTCTCTTTTTTTTCAAAATCACCAAATATTAATCTTAAGAGGTAATTATGTCGCCACCCAAGGTTATTAGCTTTTAAAAGTCAGCAACTTCAAATTATAGATGTTATTCTTTAAATTTTGAGTAAAGAAAACAAATTCAAAATTCGCTAAGACCCGACACAAGTACGGCAAAATAAACCAATGTCTCTGACTATAAGTTGTACGGCCACTACAAATAATAACAAGACGGAAAATAGCACAAACTTGAAAAGCACGAATAAGCCAATGACCAACTATTATTAATCTACAAAATTATAGATGTCGGATAGTTATGAGCAACCACACACTCACTTATGTTCAAACCGTTTTTGCTAAACATATTATATACATTCCAAAATAAAATTATAAGCACAAGTGATCAAACCAGAATTAAAGTCACCATAAAACTGACCAAAATGTTATACACAGCATAATCAGAAATAACATTTTTAATGAACCCTTGTTTTGAGTATATAGAATAGGTTCAAAGATCCTGGACTACATAATAGATCAAAAACTCTAAATAAGATTAGATCTGAAGACCCTAGATAACAGAATGGACAGATGCCCGTGATTATAGATACAGAATGGCGGTTTACGAAGCACGCTATGCGATAACTCGACTTAGTCATCAACAACTAAAATAATAAATTAGGTACCAAAATCATACTGTAAAACCACATAGGCTAATCCAAACCGAAAAAGAACTGATGAACTTAATATATAGGTTATATGATACCATAAGAAAACACATCCAAACACGTATGGAATATATATATATATATATATATTTGCTCCTCATAATAAATATTAGGATATATATATATATGTATGATATATATATATACAACAAAACGGTAAAGCAAAACGAGTTCATAGATTATAAAAGAACTGGGTATCATACTAAGAAGTTATAACAGTAAGCATACACATACTCACAAATCTCTCTCTCTATATATATATATATGGGCCGAAAGACGTGAATGTGGAGTCTTACCAAGAACATGATGTGAGACAAGGGTTCATCAAAATACAAGCGATGGACTAGAATTCAGTAGATTTATGAGATAACTCACATTCTAAGAAACAACATAGCATATAGACAAGTGTTCATTCTTTTTTATCCTTCCTTGTCCACCGCCAAACCTTGAGCTTGCCCAAATCAGCAGCAGCACACCATGACAGAGGCATTCTTGAGAATATTAAATGATTTCTCCATGCCCAAATTCCATTCAACGTGTAACACCCCTACAGCTAATACTGTCATTACCGTCCAATCTCCTTATACTCCAGACTCACGCAGCGGATACTTACATACATACAGTGGGTGATACAACGCCGTTAGCCACCCACGTGACTAATAAGGCTACTACTACTACTACTACATACAACATCGGTCTGATGGACCGGAATATCCGAGTACTACACACTTACAATACATACTCCAATTACCAAATCAAATACTAGAACTTCCCATTCGTTACAATACTCCATAAGTTCAATACATTATAATACACCGAGTTCACTAAGATCCTTATACAGTTACAATACCTCTTTCAATTTCATAAATGCTCCTTAAGAGTCTAACCACTACCCATTCCTCACAAACTACTTACTATCTAAGTACAAGGTGTACCCCTTGGTACACTACTACTTCAAGGTTACAAGTTCACTACTATTCTCTACAATCTACACTGTCACCGGTCTCTTATTGCGACCATGTCTACTTCGGGTACCTGCACACTAAAAACGTTCCCCCGAGGGGGTCAGCTTTCGCTGCATATGATAACTGCATACCCCGCGTACTAGTGAGGGTACGCCGACCACTTGGTCGAATACATGCATTTCATTTTATTCATACATACATGCATACATGCTTTCATACATAATACTATTATACTTTTACGCAAGGAATACATACATACACTTCAATACATACATGGTAAACCATACAAACCAGCAGATACATACTTACCTTTCCCGATATCCACAAAACACAATACATATACATTACATACGCAATACATATACAATACACCATACTTGTTAGCTCCTTTTTGTCCACCCGGGTTAATCGGGTGGAGGTTACTCTTTTACTCGTTACACAATACTTACGCATACATACTCATACTTTACTTACTTACTCAAGTCAAGTCGTCGGGACCTCCGGCCCGGGGACTACTCTGTCCCACCACCGGGATTTACTTGGTTCACCAATCCAGGATGCTACCCATTTAAGGGGTTTGGGTCGTGGACCAGTTTAAGAACCAGGAATCGGATCCAACCTCTTGTGTCTCCTCATCCTCACGTGTGGCCGAAACTATATCGGACTTCTACTCATTCCAATTTATCCATTACTTAAGTTAGGAGTTAGGTAGTTAGGAATTAGTAGAAGTCATTCATTCAAGCCACATACACAAATACATTGCTCATATACACATCCATACAAAATACAATACAATATATACAAGTACACTACAAGATACAATACACTTCATCATCATTCATATATTTCATGAATTATACAAACTATTGTTCAAGACAAATATCAAGAACAACGTAAACAAGCACAAGTAAGTGCAATATAGTCCGATTCATGCATTTATCTTATTAGGTGATCAATTAAGCACACAAATCGGGGTAACTAGATTAGGATACAGGGCATGAAGAAATAATACCTTTTACCGGAATTTACTTCACCGGGTGTTCCCTTGTTCCTTTGGTTCACTCTCGTTCCTCGAGTCTTATTCTTGAACCTCCGGCTACATGCCAAATGGTTCCATTAATACTAAGCTTTGCAATACATACATAACCACTACTCCCGTACATACCCCGTTATCCCGTTGTTTCGGTTTAACTTAATGTTCTTAAACTTACAACTTTCTTAATTACTTCTCATACTTGTTTACACTCCTTAGGGCCTTTAAAGGTCACCAAACAAGGCCTTAACAACTTCTAAAACCATTACCAATCAATCCCCCATGTTTAGAACCCTTAAAAATACTCTCTGCTGAATTCTGGGGGTGGTCCGGGACTTGGTCCGGACCCTAGGTCCCGGACCAATGCACTGTCTAACTCTCAGCCATATTTTCTACCCTGGTCCTGGACTTGGTCCTGGACTTAAGTCCCGGACCAATTCCTGCATTCACTCCCGGGCCTTTTTTTGAAGCGGTCCGGGACTTGGTACATATCCTAAGTCCCGGACCCTGCTAAAACTACTATTAAGGTCATTTTTCAACCCCAAATCAACCCTTAATCCACCCCTAATCATTCCATAATCTTTCCACAAGTTTCCTACATAATTAAACACCTCAAAACACTCCTTAAACCACCTCAAATCCTTGGTCCATCCATACTCAACTTCTTGCCCATTTCTACAAATTTCCATTCTCATTTCCACAACTTGCACACTTGGCATTTATACACTTTCCTTTGCACTTGCATCTTCTAACTTCATTTTACCCTACCAATTCATTTTCTAGACATATGCACTACATATACCCAGTCAAATCTCCATCTTCAAGGTTACAAACACTAACTCTTTCTCTTGTTTTTCCAATGCATTTCACATGCTATTTGCTACAGATTTTACACCCTTTATTCTCATCCTACAACTACCATTCCAGTGTTACTAACATCTCTACTCAATCCAATACACACCTTGGTTCTACCATTCACCAAGTCATCCATAAATGCTCATTTTCTACCAAAATTTTGCCATAGTTCACCTACTTTTCTTACTTAGCCACACATATCCATTCTCTCCAAATTCATTCCTAGTCTAGCCACACCCTTACAAGGGTCCTACCAGCACTCAAAGCAATTCTTAATACATCAATACACCATCAAGCAACAATACTAATATACATACTCAAATTACTTGGCTCTAAGGCCCTTACTTCATACAACAACTTACAAATCCTTCCTACTTCATCCAAACACATTTCCATCCTGTTTTAGGTTCATTCTTTTGGTTTTCCCCATTCCCAAAAATTCTAAAACATCAAGGTAGTAGTTAAGATAGATTTTCTTACCTTAACATTCCAATCCTCTCTTTAAATTCTCTTCTTCTCTTCTTTCCTTCTTCCTTCCTTTCCTTTCCTCTTCCTCTTTTAACCGGTTATGGACAGCTCAAGTCCTAATGCTACAGCCCATAATACATAGCCATTTTAATTCCAACTAATCCCTTAAATCATCTTAGGGCTTAAGACATGTTTTTAGGTTTATAGAAGGTATTACCTTGCAAGTATATGAATGGAGTGTTGGGTAACAACAAGGACCAGATTTCCACTCTCCAAAGAAGCCAAAATTGGCTAGGCAAACAAGGAATAAGAGGTTCCAACTTAGAAATTTCTATTTTAGCAAATGAGGGTTAAAAATGCTAGTTTTTCGGATTTCTTTTTACCTTAGACCAACAAGGTGGAGAAGAGGCTTCTAATGGTGGTCTTCTTCTTCAAAACCAAGAACACCCATGGAGATGAAAATGCTTGTTTTAGGATTTGGAAAGGAGATGGATGTTCTCCTTGATGAGAGGAACACAATGGTACAATTTTTGTTTTTTTGTTGGAGATTTGAGTAGCTAACAAGAGGAGAGAATATGGAGGCTGTGTTGGTTTCTCAAAATCTCCATTGGAGAGCTTGTTGGGGAAGAAGAAAAAATCAGAGAAAGAGAGGGGCTGCTGTACGTGAGTGATGGGAGGAAATGGGGGGAGTATGAGAGAGAGTAGAATAAAGTAAGAGGTTACTTTATTAGTTTGTCCACTAGTGCATTAGGAAAAATTAAAAGAGTGAGAGAGAGAATATAAAATGGGCCCCCTCATCACTTCCTACAGATTTTTTATTTTTATTTCTAATAGTTGACACACTAGTTTAGTTTATTTACACTCTCACCCCACAACTTCCCGGTTTTTACAGTTTTTACTATTTTCTTGTTTAATTGATTTTATTGGTTTTAGACCTTCATTAATGTTTATTAATGACTATTGGTTTGACCAAAGTTGTTACGAGTCTATTTAACCCGCTTAAAGTCCCGTTTGCCCGGTTCCCTCGAAAAACGCGCTTTAAGGTTCGTTTGTGGTTTTAATCCATTTTATGGATCTGTTTTCTTCGGAAATAATTCCCGTATATTAATTAGGCATGAATAAGCCTTAGGAATCCACATAATACTCTAACCGAGGTCTCGTACCTCCTATGGTTGTATGACGCTTATTTAGCGTTTTTCGCTTTTTAAGCGTTTCTTCATTTTTTTTGGATTTATTTTTCCTTACCAATATTACTTAGGCATTATTAGGCCCTTATATACGTATTAGAATAATTTTAATCACTATATTTAAGTTCGGGGTATTTCACAACGAGAATAAAATAAAAGAGAGCTTGTTAAGTCAAGTTCCTTAGGTTTTGATGATAGCAAACCAGTGTTGTTTATCTGACATATTTGACTAAGTATGAATTTCGGGTAAACAGGTGAAAGAGTGGCTTAGCACGCAAGGTTACAAGCACACTATGTTCGTGACTAGTCCCCAACCAGTCGGGCACCTGTCTGCAGAGCTCCTAGTACACACGAAACTCCAATACAACACAACAACGACTCTCAGCATCAAACATGATCAAAAGACCAGATACATCAATCGAGAACAAGTGAACCAACAAAACACGCATCCACAATGAAGTTGGTAAAGTTCACAACAAAGTCTTGCTGAAGATAGAACAATTATGAACAAGATAACAAGACAAGAATTGAGCTATAAAGAGGCATCAATTATCTGTAATCAATGAAGCCATCAGACCAGGCAACTGGACATCACAAGTGGTACCGACAACCTAAGCTGTTGCCTTCAACATGTCCAACCAGTGAGCGACACGTGTCATGGTTACGCCTACAATCAAGTTGGAGATTAGCCTGTATTGTGCAGAGCTATTCTGTTGGGAACAAGAGGCAAACGGCTCCTAGAGTATTGCTCATAATAGACTGGTAGTTATAAGCTAACAAGCTTATGTATATATATTTAATGTAAAGCCGCATTGAATAGACACATATATACACACGTGAAAAGAAGAGCAACAAGTGTAAGCGTGAGTCATACATTGTGTATCTGTGTGTGTGTGTGTGTGTGTGTGTGTGTGTGTGTGTGTGTGTGTGTGTGTGTGTGTGTGTGTGTGTGTGTGTGTGTGTGTGTGTGTGTTTGTGTGTGTGTGTGTGTGTGCGTGTGTGTGTGTGTGTGCAGACGTTATATTGTGAGTGGTTGAAATGGTGTAAAATTAAAAGAAAAGAAATTAAAACCTAAAATTAACGTCGGGCTGCAAACAAATCCCGGTCGCAGTAGTATAGTGAAATGTAAGCGACCGGATATCGAACCACGGGACTAATATACATATTATAGTACCTAAGCGTGTCGCAGGAGGGGGGATTAATTGACTTGTTTTTATAAATAAAAGGAAAAGATAAAATAACTAAATTAACAGATAAACTAAACGGGACTCTGGTTCAGATTAATATTATCTGCTCTTTCATGCTATTCCTACTGGTTTAATTATAATTGTCTGGCAAAATTCCTTAA
This sequence comes from Limonium bicolor, assembly GCA_023374045.1. Classification (NCBI taxonomy): domain Eukaryota; kingdom Viridiplantae; phylum Streptophyta; class Magnoliopsida; order Caryophyllales; family Plumbaginaceae; genus Limonium; species Limonium bicolor. The sequence continues at coordinate 48,525,391 of CM041782.1, forward strand.
ATTATCCTAAGGACTAAGTCATAGCCTCAAGAACTCGTTAACCAGAAATGCTCGGTCTAATCAAGGTTCGAGCACTCTTATGTAAACGGACGTTAAGTTCGAGGAAATATAATTGCATCTGAAAATACTAACTCATTAAATCATAATAGAGCTTTCTCCAAATTTACGGCTTAATCAACCTATCTATTTCACCTGGTCTGATCAAAATAGACTTAGCAAGCAATTTAATAAACTCATGACATTTATTAAAAAGGCGAGAGATGAGCTTTAAGCGTAACAAACTTCATTAAATTAAAACCAGTAAAAACATTGCATAATTAATACAGAACATAATAATTATTCCCAAAGCATACGAAAACTAGCCTAACATATTAAATAGATAGACAGAGACAAGAGTAATAGAAATCATCCGTAATCACTCCGGCTCACTCTGCTATTTTGTGTACGTAGGCTAGAGGTGGATTTAGTGGAATGTAAAATAAATAAAATGGAGAAGGCGGAAGGAGAGAAATGAGATGGTGTGTGAATTGGAACTTCAGAGGAACCACGGAAGGAGCCTCCGGAAGGACACTCAGTAAGGAAGAATGAAGCTCGTATTTATAGAGGAAGAAGAAACAGAGCAGCAGCTTCATTGATTGGGCTCGATGATTGCAGCTCCCCATTGATTGCAGCTCATTGATTGCGCAGGGGACAGGGCTGCAACGCGTGCGTGATTTCTGGTAGGCGCCGTCTCAAGTTCGAGCGAGTTGGCGTAGAAGATAACCGGTTGATTTCCAGACATTTAGACGTGTCCGCCACTTATCTAGCGGTCTCCTCTATCTCAACCGCCCAATATGGGGCGGTTTCTTCTGTCTTGTCCGCTTCCTTCTCTTGTCCGCCTCGCGGTTGCATTAGAGTTGTCCGCCTCTTAAGTGGCGGTCTTCTCTGTCTCAACCGCCTCGCGGTCTTCTGTCTCTTGTCCGCTAGATAACTAGCGGTACGCTCTGTCACGTCCGCCTGATAAGGAGGCGGTCGCCTCTTGTTTCCTCCTCTGTGTCTCGTCCGCCTTGTTATGTGGCGGTTGCATGCTATGGAGGCGGTACTAGGGTGGACTCGCGTGACATGCACGTGAGTTTCTTCAATCCTTATAATATATGTCTTTGTTTGTCATTTTTCCTACATTTTAACACATATAATACATCAGTTAATATAACAACATAATATAGGAAAAACCCAAGATAAGTGAGAAACATTACTAAAAATGCTGCAATTAATAAGGTGATTAAACCTTAAAAAGTCTATATGTTTTGCACTTATCAAACTTCCTCACACTTGACTTTTGCTTGTCCTCAAGCAAATAAGGAATATAATTATCTCTAAGCCAAAATAATAAACAAGATTAAATAAGTGTAGAAGGGAATTTAGACAAAGTGACAATTGAAAGAATAATTCTGCTCTTAGAAGTAGGTTTTTATAAACAGTGAAGAAGAACAATTTAATAAAAGCATAGAAAACTAGACTGCAGAAAACAAGTTAGATTAACCTGGGATTTCCAACCAATTTCATTCACTAACCCGGGATGACAAGGGGTGTGAAGTAATGCCTTATTCCGCAATACCTTTCAACACCACACTCATGTTTAAATATAAATTGCAATTTATATTTACACATTTTTTTTGAATGTGCAAATTGTATATACAAAGCACATATTATTTTTATATATATTTTTTTTGAATTGCATTATTTTTCTGTACCCCAGACTTTTCTCTCTATCCTTGTAGCGGTGTTGGGTCTTCTATCCCAGATCACGAGACCTTAGGTAGATAGGTGTTAAAGCACCCCAAAGAACTTAATAACCGGATAGACGAGGCCTGTTTTTGGTTAGAAAAATTCATAAACAGCGGAGTACCTTGTCTTTATCCTTTTCTTTCCTTGACTTTCCACATATTTCCATAATCCCAAGCTAAACTAAATTGATTTTTACAATCAGCAGATCTATCATTTTTCGAGTAAAAATAGAGTATTTTGAAGGAAAATAATTTTATACAAACTCCTTGAAATAAAACTACCTTTCAGTTGTCACTTGACATAATTTCAGACACTTCTACAATTATTTATCTCATTTTTATCAATTTTTTTAATTTAGGCAGTTTAGAGTAGCAAAAAGTGAGTGTGGCATTATCGAACTACTGTCATAATTTCAGGGAAAGGTCTCTCCTTCCTCACACTTAAGAGGAGCAATGTCCTCATTGTTCAGAATTAAAATCAAGAATGACCTTTCAAATTATGACAGACTCATAAAGGATTAAATATAGGTTGAACATTAATAAAATAAAGGAAGAATGAAACTCCCCTTGTATCGTAGATTGAGGAAGGTATCCTTCCTCACACTTAGAGCTTTGGCAGGGGTGAGACGTTCCTCACACTTGAGTTTGCGCAAGTGTTCAACCGATATTGAAATTCCAAAGCAACTGAGGTTGCTTTCCAAGGTGAGTTCAGCTATATTTCGACATAGAATTTGTTCTGAAAAGAAAATCATATATAGCCAGCAGAACTCCAATTGAACCAAAAGAAAATCATTAAATGAAAAACATAAATAAAAATTCATAAAATAAAAACATAAAGTAAACCACACTGTTACCTTCCTGAATATATCAAATGTTAGCACAAGGTTTAAACAGTAATAGTCTACAAAAAGTCAGAGAAATATAAAATGAAATAAAATAACAAGAAATATAAAATAAAATCACTGTGGTGGTGGTGGAGGCTGTGCAGGTCCCTGGCCTGACTGAGCGAGGAGACGCTCTAGGAGCTGAGCGGTCTGCGCATTCTGCTGCGCTGTCTGTGCATGCATCTCATCACTCCGGTCCAAGCGCTATCACCCTCTGCTCAAAGTTCTCAAACCTCTGATGGAAGGTCTGGAACTGAGCCTGTAGATCTGTCGAGTAAGGTACAGGAGCAGGGGTCTGCATCATATCAGTAGTCGGCCTATAAGGCTCCTCTCCCTGTGCGGATGGTGGGTCAGGATCGGCTGAGTGTGTAGCTCCAGTAGAGGTCCCCGCTGCTGTGGAAGATGCAGTGGAAGACCGAGCAGTGGCACTCCTAACCCAAGTACCGTCATCTGAGCGCATAAAGCCCCAGCTCCGCACAGTCAGCAGTGACACTGAGCGCTTCGCTGGACGGAGCTCTAAAGCTTCCCTGAACTCTGCTGAGAATGGGACAGAACCGATAATGTGGAGACTGAGGAAGAAGGGAAAAATGGGAGTGATCTTCTTCTTCTTCGTCCTCATGTAGGAGACCACCTTATAGAGCTGGCCGAACATGACGTGGCTGAAAGAAATGCGCTGAGCGGGTGGAAATGGACCTAGGAAGTAGTCCAGTAAGGCACAATCCTCATCAGTAGCATCATGCGCCCCAGATGGGCGAATCTGATGACTGAGGATCTCCAGGAGAAGCCTCTGAGTCAGCGTGGGGAAGCTAGCGAACGGGAGGACATCCTTCTCCTCCTCCCCTCTACGTCGGGTCCTCCGACCTACAGCCTGAAGCCACCTGGACTTCGACCTCTGCAAGTACTCCTCTGTGAATCCTCGGATATCACCAGGACCATCCGGGATGTGCAGGAGAGAAGTGAAAGTCGAGGGTGTGATCTCCACGGGGTGATGGCGTATATAAGAAGTAATGCTCATATCGCCTGCCCGGGCATTAGCATAAAACTCTCGAGCTAAGTCCGGAGCAAAGACTCCCTCCCTAACCTTAGGACCTCTGAAAGTCCTAGCCTGGCAAATAGAGTATCCACCCCTGCAGCCTCTAGCACCGCAGGCTCAAATTTCCTCTCCACAATAAAGTCCTTGCCCTGATCGAACCAGGCACGAGCCTCTACTGAGACAAAGCCATCGTCCTGAAGACGAGGTGCAGAAGAAGATGATGCTCCGGGCAGTCACCACCACGTACGAGACATACTAATATATATTTAAAATTAAAAGCAAACAACATTAACAGCATAACAATAAAATATTAAATATCAAACAAAGTAATAATAACATGAGAATCAATAGAAATTAACAGCATAAAAATTAAAACAAAAACAGCATAAAAATAAATAGAGAATAACAACAAAAACGTTAATAAACAACATAGAAATTAATATCAAATAGAACATTAATATAAACAACTCCGTAAATTAAAAATAATAGGAAACAAGTTGAACAAAGAATGAAACATAAACAGAATAATTATACAACATAAATTCTGTCGAAATTTGACAGAGTCTCCCCTAAAATTCTTCGTTTCTCCACAAAAAATTCAGTCAGATTCAAGGTTTTTAGTACCGTCACCAATCAAATCTATAAATAATAACCTATAATCATAATCTATACTCGTTTAATAATCAAGGCTAAATAAAACTGAAAAATGCTAGTTTCAACAATGATTTTCGTAACTATCATTCCAATTTTAGAATTCATCAAAAACACCCAAACTAAGTGTAATAAGTGAAGATTTAACCTTGTGTATGTATTATGATTAATAGAGGACAAATTCGAGACAAATCTAGCAATTAGAGTTCGAAATTTTCGAATTTGAATTAGGGATTCGAAACTTCAGTCCTTAATTTCTCCTAATGTAGTTCATCATTTACAGATTTGAAGCTATAGAAACGTAGAGAATTGAAAAACGAAGATTTCGGTACTAACCTTGTAAGATTTGGTGAAGAAACGAGGAAGTTGAGCAATGAGGGGAGGGCGATTCGCGGTGTTCTTCTTCTTCGGGCTGTCCTCGAGCTCTCAAAATGGGGAAGAAATGAATTGAAACGCGGCGTTTGTTTTTTTTTTCTATTCTGAAGCACGACCGCGAGGCGGTCTCTTGTGTGGCGTCCGCACGATATCTGGCGGACAAGAGTGAGGCGTCCGCGAGGCGGTCGCGTGGGTGGAGTCCGCCAGTTATTAGGCGGTTGCCTGTGTGTAGTCCGCTCGCAAACGGGGCGGTTGTCCTCGCGGACAACCCCTGTTTCGTTTTTTTTATTTTAATGTAACAATAAAGAATAAGAATAAACAGATTAAACATTAGTACACAAAAATTAATAATTAGTAGTTAGATTACATAAATTATAAGTTAGTGGTTAATTACATAAAATTAAATGTTAAGGACAATGGAAATAAATGTTAGAGACAATGGAATATTAAATGTTAGTATACACAAATTTAAAATGTTAGAAGTTAAAATTAGATGTTAGAAGTTAGATGTCCGAATGTCAGATGTCCAAATGTCCAAAATCAGGTGCCCAATTAATATTAACAGATTATTAGATAATTATTATTAACAAAATATAGTAGATAATTAATATTAACAACAAACAAATATTATAGACAAAATTTAACAGAAATAAGAGAACAAAATATTTATAATTAAACAGGTGAATAATCCGGGGCTTAGGAACTAGAATAAATCTAGTCCCCGGCAACGGCGCCATTTTGCAGACGTTATATTGTGAGTGGTTTAAATGGTGTAAAATTAAAAGAAAAGAAATTAAAACCCAAAATTAACGTCGGGCTGCAAACAAATCCCGGTCGCAGTAGTATAGTGAAATGTAAGCGACCGGATATCGAACCACGGGACTAATACATATTATAGTACCTAAGCGTGTCACAGGAGGGGGATTAATTGACTTGTTTTTATAAATAAAAGGAAAGATAAAATAACTAAATTAACAGATAAACTAAACGGGACTCTGGTTCAGATTAATATTATCTGCTCTTTCATGCTATTCCTACTGGTTTAATTATAATTGTCTGGCAAAATTCCTTAATTATCCTAAGGACTAAGTCATAGCCTCAAAGAACTCGTTACCAGAAATGCTCGGTCTAATCAAGGTTCGAGCACTCTTATGTAAACGGACATTAAATTCGAGGAAATATAATTGCATCTGAAAATACTAACTCATTAAATCATAATAGAGCTTTCTCCAATTTACGGCTTAATCAACCTATCTATTTATCACCTGGTCTGATCAAAATAGACTTAGCAAGCAATTTAATAAACTCATGACATTTATTAAAAAGGCGAGAGATGAGCTTTAAGCGTAACAAACTTCATTAAATTAAAACCAGTAAAAAATTGCATAATTAATACAGAACATTAATTATTCCCAAAGCATACGAAAACTAGCCTAACATATTAAATAGATAGACAGAGACAAGAGTAATAGAAATCATCCGTAATCACTCCGGCTCACTCTGCTATTTGTGTACGTAGGCTAGAGGTGGATTTAGTGGAATGTAAAATAAATAAAATGGAGAAGGCGGAAGGGAGAAATGAGATGGTGTGTGAATTGGAACTCCAGAGGAACCACGGAAGGAGCCTCCGGAAGGACACTCAGTAAGGAAGAATGAAGCTCGTATTTATAGAGGAAGAAGAAACAGAGCAGCAGCTTCATTGATTGGGCTCGATGATTGCAGCTCCCCATTGATTGCAGCTCATTGATTGCGCAGGGGACAGGGCTGCAACGCGTGCGTGATTTCTGGTAGGCGCCGTCTCAAGTTGGAGCGAGTTGGCGTAGAAGATAACCGGTTGATTTCCAGACATTTAGACGTGTCCGCCACTTATCTAGCGGTCTCCTCTATCTCAACCGCCCAATATGGGGCGGTTTCTTCTGTCTTGTCCGCTTCCTTCTCTTGTCCGCCTCGCGGTTGCATTAGAGTTGTCCGCCTCTTAAGTGGCGGTCTTCTCTGTCTCAACCGCCTCGCGGTCTTCCGTCTCTTGTCCGCTAGATAACTAGCGGTACGCTCTGTCACGTCCGCCTGATAAGGAGGCGGTCGCCTCTTGTTTCCTCCTCTGTGTCTCGTCCGCCTTGTTATGTGGCGGTTGCATGCTATGGAGGCGGTACTAGGGGTGGACTCGCGTGACATGCACGTGAGTTTCTTCAATCCTTATAATATATGTCTTTGTTTGTCATTTTTCCTACATTTTAACACATATAATACATCAGTTAATATAACAACATAAATATAGGAAAAACCCAAGATAAGTGAGAAACATTACTAAAAATGCTGCAATTAATAAGGTGATTAAACCTTAATAAGTCTATATGTTTTGCACTTATCAGTGTGTGTGTGTGTGTGTGTGTGTGTGTGTGTGTGTGTGTGTGTGTGTGTGTGTGTGTGTGTGTGTGTGTGTGTGTGTGTGTGTGTGTGTGTGTGTGTGTGTGTGTGTGTGTGTGTGTGTGGTGTGTGTGTGTGTGTGTGTGTGTGTGGTGTGTGTGTGTGTGTGTGTGTGTGTTGTGTGTGTGTGTGTGTGTGTGTGTGTGTGTGTGTGTGTGTGTGTGTGTGTGTGTGTGTGTGTGTGTGTGTGTGTGTGTGTGTGTGTGTGTGTGTGTGTGTGGTGTGTGTGTGTGTGTGATTACTAGGGAGTTAGTAAGCTAAGTCGAACCAGATAATCAACTTAATACCTTAGGTATTTGGTAGACTGACTAGTCGGGGAATGGTTGGGGAATCGTAGGCCTATTGTCAGGAAGGGTAAAGGACTTTGGTGATAAATCTTAAACTGTCCCAGAGTCCATAGGTTGGGTGGAGGGAGATTGAGCGAACTTCTAGTGTGTAAATTCTCAATCAAATAAGAGTTTCTAGTTTGTGTTTATCGCGCCTCTTCTTAACTATCAAGTCGCTTGATCAATACTAAACGTGTTAACAACACGCCCACAACAGGTCGAGGACGTATCTAGAGCACTAGCTAGTTTCAATTGGTATCAGAGTGAGTCTCTTCTAGAAAGTTAACTACTTTGAAAGACGATCAATGTCTCATTTAACCCTACTAGCATCATAAGAGGGTTCTGCTCCAAACCGACCACCACTCTTCAACGGAGAAAACTACTCCCACTGGAAGAATAAGATGGAATTTCACATCAAGTCTGACGATCTAAGAATGTGGAGGGTAATATCATACGGAAAATATACCTTCCAAGATGATAAAAGTGCAAACATATCTGTTGACAACATGACGGACGACCAGATCAAAAGGTTGGTGTTCAATGCATGACCTGTAAGAATCCTTCATTGTGCATTACTACCTGAGCAATATTCCAAGGTATCCTCTGCTAAGACTGCCAAAGAGATTTGGGAAACATTGGAAGTTACCTATAAAGGGAATGATGAAATCAAGAAAACCCGCATTGAGCTCTTACTTACTGATTAGGAGATATTTAAGAAAGAATAAAAGGAAAGCATTTCTGAAATGCATACTCGGTTTACCAAGCTAATCAATAGATGCTTGTGCTTGGTAGAACTATTTCAAATGAGGATCAGATTCAAAAATACCTCATATCACTTCCTGCCTCTTTCTATAGCAAAATCATTGCTATACAAGAAGTCCATTATCTCTCAAAGATGTCCTTGGCAGACATGTTAGGATCACTGATGGTGTAGACACAAAAAATTCTCCCCCTATAAAGCAAAATTTAGACAAATAAATAAAATAAAAGGGGTCGTCCTCGCCTTTCTTTTTTTTTCAAACATACTGACGTGCATGCCAAAACGAAACCATCATTTGATGACAAATTTCTCAAACCAGTTTCCAAAGCATTTCAGAAAAATACAATTCTTCGAAAATGAATTTCCAAATGACAATACGGTTTTAAACCAGTCCTTTTTTTACTTATCTTATTACTGCTTATTTGCTTATCTATTTAATTTTCTTTAATCTTGTTGCTTTTTTATCCTATTTTTTGTTACTTTAATTTTCTTCTAGGATTTACTTTTATTTTTTTATTATTTTGTAGTATCATTCCTACCATTTTATGCATGTTTCACTATTATTTTTATCCATGATTGGTATATTCTGTTTTATTACTCATTCTTCTAATTTCCCCACATTTAGGAAGACCTTTAGCCTTGAGCGCTTTGCTCGGCTTTATGTGGATGAGATCGTGAGGCTGCATGGTGTGCCAGCGACGATCGTTTCGAACAGAGATCCGAGATGTGTATCCCGCTTCTAGCGTACCCTGCATAAGGCTTTGGGGATGAGTTTGGCGTTCAGTTTGGCGTATCATCCTTAGACTGATGGGCAGACAGAGAGAACGAATCAGATTTTAGAGGATATGCTGAGGGCGTGTGTGCTAGATTTTGGTGGGAGTTGGGATCAGCATGTTACTCTGATTGAATTCGCTTATAATAATAGCTTTCAATCGAGTATTGGTATGGCTCCATTTGAGGCCCTATATGGTAGATGCTATAGATCTCCCATTTGTTGGGATGATTTGAAGGAGAGGGCAATAATGGGACCAGAGTTGGTGCAGGGAGTTGTGGATAAGGTCAGGACTATTAGGGAGTGTCTGTTGGTTGCTCAGAGCTGACAGAAGATTTATGCAGATCAGAGGAGTTGTCCGCTTAAGTTTCAGGTTGGGGACCACGTGTATATGAAGATTTCTCTTGTCTGTAGCGTTGTCCGGTTTGGTAAGAGGGGCAAGCTGAGTCCCCAGTTTGTAGGTCCTTTTGAGGTGCTAGAGAGGGTTGGCCCGGTGGCTTATCGATTGGCGTTGCCACCAACGCTAGTAGGAGTTCACGATGTGTTTCACGTGTCGATGCTCAGGAAGTATCTTCATGATCCTTCGCATGTGATAGACTATGGACAGCTTAGACTCCGAGATGATTTCACTTATGAGGCAGCTCCAGTTCGCATTTTGGCTCGTGTTGTTCGTCGGCTTCGTAGCAAGACACTGCCTATGGTAAAGGTTTAGTGGTCTGATCAGTCCGAGCGTGAGGAGACAGCGGTGTCGGCTGGAGCTTCTGCATGACTATGATTTGGAGATCCTCTACCATCCTGGTAGGGCGAATGTGGTGGCAGATGCGTAAAGTCGTATGGGTGCTCTAGGGCTTGCTTGTTCTATGTCAGGGATTAAGAGGTCTGCATATGAGCTTCAGCGCATGGGTGTTTGGGTCATCCAGTCGGATAGTGCTGGGATGATTGCGGTGCTTCAGGTTCAGTCTACTATGATAGATTGAATCAGGGATGGTCAGTTAGGAGATGCTGAGTTGTGCAGGATCCGCGAGAGACTGTCAGACGACCAGGAGTCAGAGTTTTCAGTGTCCAGTGACGGCTACCTACGATACAGAGGTAGAGTATGCGTGCCCAGTGGTGGGGATTTGAGGCGAGATATTATGTAGGAGGCTTGTGGAGCTCCTTATTTGGTGCACCCAGGGGGTGTGAAGATGTATCGGGACCTTAGAGAGTCCTTTTAGTGGGCGAACATGAAGAGGGAGATCTTAGATTTTGTAGCTTGTTACCAAACCTGTCAACAGGTGAAGGCTGAGCATCAGTGGCCTGTGGGTCTTCTGCAGCCTCTCCCCGTTCCTGAGTGGAAGTGGGAGAGCGTAGGGATGGATTTCATTGGGGACTCCCTAGGACATCTAAGGCTTTCACTTGTGTTTTTATTTCATTGTGTTAGTACTATTTCATCATTTCATGCACTTATTATCATTTTATTTCATTTGTTTAATTCTTAATTACATTTTCATTTTATTTATTTACATTCCTTTATTTCATGACATATAGGAGGAAAACAATTCATTCTGTTAGATAAAACCATTTTGTCTTACAGTATATTTACATTCAAAACACTAGCTTTTTTAAGAACTATTCAATTCAAATTAGGACATCTGTATGATTTCTTACAATCATCCATTGAGTTAGGCTAGTAGCCCAGTTGGTTAGTGTATGAATGAGGGATCTGGAACACTTTGGGTTTGAATCCTGAGAGAAACACCAATAGTTTTATTTTTCGTTGTCTAACTCATGTTTAACCATTTGACCCAATCCACTGGCAAATTAAAACCATTCTTAGAATGATCTCTATATTATGTCGTTTGTTTTTCTTTTTAGAGAGACTGCCTCAGTTACTTTCATGAATCTTCTAATCCCTCAACACTAACCAAATGCTCATAATCCAGAAACCTGATCAAAGCCAGAATCGACGCTGATTTCTTTTCCATCCTTTTCAAATCGCACTTCAATCTCCTTACAAACTCACCATCTACACCATGCCATCACCATAAACCTTGCTTCGCTTCAAGCGAGGATCAACGAATGGTTTCGCCAGAGTTTTTTTTTTGGCGCCTTGTGTCGTACTTCTGCCCTCGTCTCTGTTCTCTTCATGTTTCTGGTTTGAATTCACCGGGAAACATAATCTTCTCCTTTTGTTGATACGGTTTGTCCACGGGAGTTTTTCTCTCAAACATTCACCAATGGTTAACCCAATCTAGGTTTTCTTCATACGAAATGGATGAGAATTTTATCTCTGACTTTGGGTGTGATCACTTCAACCACGAGCATTCATGGACATTTTGTTTCATCTTTATTCTGATACATTCGGTTATACTCATGGACTGATGTGTTTTTTTTTTATGTTATCCGACTCATCTGTTTGATTTGTTCATTCTAGAGAATACTCGTCCTCCTATCGGGTGTGTTGGGAGATTAAGCCAGGGTCTATTCTTGTGACCATGTGTCGTTTCTATTTACGCACAAGTCATGAACCCGTTTCTCACAACTCTGGTATTACTTGACATAGATCAAAAAATGCATAGGTTATTGTTGAAGATTTTCGAATTTTAACTAGTTAGAACCAAACTTATCTCCTTATCTGAATGCTTTTTTTACTGAAAAGTCATGGTTGGCTTCTGATTAGGCTTGCTAATCCTCTCATGTCTATGTTATCAAGGGGTTTCGAGACCTTGCTCTTTGTTTGAATAGGGATTTGGATATTAACATGGTTGTCTGCTACCTAACTCATTCGAAACTTGTACTTCTTTGCGCTGACATGGATTTGAAATAGCAGTCTCCTTTTGTGTTGGTGATGGGTTTGGAAAACCCAAGTCAATTTATTCTTCCAGAATGCCTCTTGGCTCGAGTTAGGTGACAGCCATGGCACTTGGGTTCGTGCTATGGTTCAAACATTACCCTTACTGGTTTGGAGACTGATATACTACGAGTTTCATTATGATTTTTCACCTTGCTTTCAGATTCGAAAATGGTTTTCCAATATCCTTTGCGGTATTCACACTATGAGACTTATCATCTTTACTCTCTGATTTTATGTTTTGGTTGAGGTACCGAGATTTTGTTATGCGCATACTTAGCATGGTATGGCTTGGAAATGACGGTGGTCTCTGTGATTTGACCATGTCAATTGTGCTCAGTTTTTGTACTGCCTCATGGGTTTGAAAACCCAATCGGTTAGCTTTCTTATTACATATGACTTTGGATTCCCCTTTTGTGCTTCTAATCTATTTTGGGAATTACCATGTTTCAGTTCTGATTTTTCTTTTGGGGCATTGATATTTTAGTGTGAAAATTAACTTCGAAAGTAACATGATTTGACCCTTTTGAAAAGACATCAATTAGGCAACTGATTTGAGATTTTCATAGCCTCTCATGAATCTTCCGATCTTCAATTCCTATTCAATTTTTATTACCATGTATGGATTATTTGTTCTCTCGTTTTATTTCTTCATTGCACATGTATCTTTTTTGCTTTTACTTTTCATTGCAAGTTTTTAATTGCTTCATTATTTGTAACCTTTTAATTAAGCCTTAGTTATTATCCTTTAGGACCCCTCAACTGTCAAAAAAGCTTTGGATGAACTATCGCCCCACACCTAACGGGTCTCTGATTCGTTTCGTGGGGCAATAGTCTCCTACAGCTTCAGAAAGTACCCAAACCATCCCTTATTCAATAAAAACAAAAATCTTAAAAAACAAGCCCTTAAGGCCATTATAGGAAAGCTTAGGATGCGAAACCACCCCATGCCTAGCGGGTCTCTGATTCGTTTATGCGGGTGGGATCCTCCTTTGCTCTCAACCCACCCAATAATTAAGAAAGAGTTCAAATTCAAATTAAGCCCTAACTCGATTTCACCATCAACCCAAAATGAGGCCCAATTCGACCCAAACCCCATCCAGCCCATTAAGTGCAAGCCGACCCAAATTCAATTCAAACCCGGCCTAAATTCAATTCAAACCTAATTCAATTCAATTTAATTTCCGTACAATTCAATTCAACTCAATTTCAGCCCAATTCAATTCAGTTTCAGCCCAATTGAATTTAGTTTCAGCCCAATTCAATTCAATTCCAGTCCAATTCAATTCAGGCTGACTCAATTGAATCCAACATCAGCCCAACTTGTAAATCCCATTTATACTCCAAAAATCCAAAAAAATCTCTTTTCTCAAATTTCAAACAACCATTTTATTCAAATTTCATCAAGTTTTTCAAATTTCAAAGAAACCATTTTGAAATACCCCAAACTTAATTAGGGTGACTAAATTACTCTAATATGATATTTAAGGGCCTAATAGTGCCTAAATAATTTTGGTAAAGAAAATAAATCCAAAAGAAAAGAGAAAACACTTAAAAAGCAAAAAACGCTAAAATGAGCATTATGTGACCATAGGAGGAATACGACCTCGAAAAGGGTCTTAGATGAATTTCCAAGGCTTAATAATGCCTAATTAATATACGGGAACAATTCCCGAAGAAAACGGATCCATAAAATGAATTTAAAACGCTAATAAAGCTTTAGCGCACATTTTTCAAGAAAACCCGAAAACGTGACTTTGAATGGTCAAATGAACCCGTAAAAATTATAGTTCATCAAATAACTATAAATAAACATTAATGGAAGCTTAAGAGCCATTAAAATTAAAGAAACGAGAAAAATCAGGAAAATGGGCCCGGTTAGTGAATAGTGCTAAAACCGGGTAAATTAATGAGCGTTTTCTGTAAAAGACAAAAAACACTCCAGCTTGAATTATACTAGGGAGCCGGTTTTATTAGGTGAGTCAGCCTCCCCTCACACACACACTAAACTAGTAAGAAAGAGAGAAAAGAAAAAGAAGGAAAAAGTGAAAAAGGGCATAAAGCACTTTACCCTGTCTCTCCTCCCTCACTTTTCTTTTCCTTCTCTTTCCTCCCCTTTCTTCCCCGCCATCACCTTTCTCCTCCCTTCTGCATTTGCTGGCGATTTTCACCCCTCCATGGCAGCCCACCTTCTCAAGCTTGCCCAAGCCACACAAAAACTCCAAATCAAGAAAAAATTACATATTCTTCTTCTCCTCCTCAAGCTCTACACTTCCCTCTTTTTAAAATTCCTAAATGATGAACTTCATCTCCATGGGTATATCCCATTTGAAGAGAAAGTTAGAGATTCTTGAAGCTTGAAGTCTCTTCTTCCACTTAAGGTAAAAATTCCAAGGAAAATCTCATCTTTTCCCCATTTTTGGCCTTGGCCGATTTTACCCCACTCTCATGCCTTGTTCTTTCCTTGTTTGAGCTTCCTTCCAAGTCTTCAATGGTGGTAATTGGGAGCCCCTCTTTGATTCATGACCAAAAGCCCACCTTAGGGTTCAAGGTAAATTCTCATTTTTGTGCCCTAAGCACTTTCTCTTGCTTCTTAGCTTAATTAATAAGCATGGGTGTACCAATTAGTGCCTAATTCCCCATTTGGGTGTTAAATTTTAGGTTGTCAAATGGTTGGTCAACTTGACCGATTTTGACCAAGAAAGAGGAGATGAGAAGCTTGGAAACAAAGAATGGAGGAATAAGGTAATTAAGTTACCCTAATGTTATTTTGAATGCTTTAGGATTTGTGATGGGTTAAATTAAATAATAACCCAAAATATGTGTGATAGTGTGCTTGGTTGAAAATTGGTAGATTTGTGAATTGAGGGCCTTGGAGCCAAATGATTTGAGGCTTGTGTTTATATGGTTGTTTAATGGGATTTTGAGGAAATACTATGTTATGGTAGGACCCTTATGGGTGTGGCTAGTTTAGGATGGATTTAAGTGAAAATTGGAAAGAATTGATGGATTGGGATATGTTAGGTTTATGGGGAGGTTATGGCAAAATTTGTGTAGAAATTGGGTGTTTTTAGTTGACTTGGTGAATGGGAGAACCTAGGTGTTTATAGTGTTGAGTAGAGTGAAGTGGTAGCCTTGAAATGGTAGATGGAGAATGGATATGAGAGAGTGTAAAATATGTAGCATAATGATGTTTGGTAACTTGGAATTTCTAGGAAAAGAGTTAGTGTTTATAGTCATGGAAATGGAGGTGAACTTGGGCATAGTTAGTGCCCTTGTCTAGGAATTGATTGGAATGGTCAAATGGAGTTAGAACAAAATGCAAAGTCTCAAGAGAAGTTTAGTAAATGCACAAGGGTGCAAGATGCAAAAATAAGAATGGAAATTTGTAGAATTTGAGCAAGAAGTTGGGTAAGGATTAAACCAAAGATTTGAAGAGGTTTAGAGCATGTTTTGAGGTGTTTAATTATGTAGAAAACTTGTGGAAATATTAGGGAATGATTAGGGGTGGATTAAGGGTTGATTGGGGGTTGAAAAATTACCTAAGTAACAGTTTTTAGCAGGGTCCGGGACCTAGGTTGGGAACCAAGTCCCGGACCGCATCAAAAAACAGGTCGAGAGTGAAAATAGCAGGTGGTTCGGGACCTAGGTCCAAGACCAAGTCTCGGACCAGGGTAGAAAATAGCCGAGAGTACATCAGTGTATTGGTCCGGGACTTTGGGCCCGGACCAAGTCCTGGACCACCCCCAGAATTCAACCGTGAGTACTTTTTAGGGTTCTAAACATGGGGGATTGAATGGTATTGGTTTAGATGATGTTTAGGAGTTTTTTGGTGACTTGTAAAGGTCCTAAAAAGTGTAAACAAGATGGAGAAGTGATTGAGATAGTTGTGAGTTTAAGAGCACATAAACAAAACCAAAGAATAATGGGTTAACGGGGATAATTACGGGAGTACTAGTTTTACATACCGTAGTACCTTAAATAATGGAGATGTTTGGAATATTATCAGTGGACCAAGAGTAAACCGAGCAAAGTGAGAAGACACGGTAAAAGTTAAATCAAGGTGTAATGTATGATTTTGTGTGCTTGTGTGATTGTGTGATCACCTAAACAAGATGAATGCACGAATCGGAATGTTTGCACTTGCTTGTGATTGTGTATTGTTGCTTGTTGGATTGTGAATTGAATTTAAGTTTGTATAATTCATGAAATGTGTGAGTGTGGATGAATTGTTTGAGTGTGAATGAGCACTGTAGTGTGACTCATAGTTGAGTCTTATTTGAGTAGTGACTTGTAGAGAGAGTCAAGTAGCGAATTAATAAAGACATGGAAACACACTAAAACTATCGAACCAAGAAACAATAACGTGAACTTATGAACTCTCTAGAACGTGAGAGAAATGTACGGGAGAAGTAAACTCTGGATAACGGTTAGAGAACCGAATTGATCTAATCCACAAAACAACTAATAGTGGAAGTATATAAGTAACCTCTATCTAGAGGATTGATAATTCTTCCAAACATGAACCTTGAGAAAAAGTAAAGTATGGTAAGGGATCACCAAACCCCTTAGAATGATAGTCGAACCCCAATGAGAGGATCCGACTAATATAAACAATGTCCCGAACATGAGAGTATTCAGTAAGTTGGGTAAAACCTTAAACCTGAGAATACTAGACATTGAGAAATTCCCTACGCTAATAGATGTTATCGAGAGAGATACCTCTAGGCTAATCCATGAGATTGTGAAATGACTCCGAGAGAGGAGTTTTGGGAATTTGAGTAGTCCGGTAGAGAACCGGACATTTGAGGATTTGAGGAGCTAAATGTATAGCTCCATTTGTATTTGTAAGCCCGGTGGTGGGTCTTGTGTATGACCCTGCCCGGAGGTCGTGGGTAAAGACTTAAAAGATGCCTTTGAGTATTGAGAATTTGAATTGAGTATTGAGTTGAGATTTGAGTAATTGAGTATTGACTTGAGAAGTCGAGTATTGAGTACTGAGTTGAAACTTGAGAGATTGAGAGTTGAGGATTAAGTTTGAGTATTGTAGGACTTGAATTAACATTGAGTAAATGAGGGTTTGAGTAAGTGTAACCTTAGAGAGTGGGTAAGACAATGAAAAATGGATAAGGCATAGTGAGGGAGAACCCTCAAGCCTAAGTATAGGATGCATTAAACTAACCTCTTGATATGTGTGTTAGTGTTTGTGTTCGATGTTGAACCTTGATTGTGTCAATATACATATATAATGTATTGTTGCCTTGCATGCTGTTTGAATTAAAATGAACCGCATGTTCTTGACCAAAGTAGTCGGCATACCCCTGTTAGCCCTCGGGGTATGCGAATTTCATATGCAGCAAATTTGCTAATCCCCTAGGGGCACTGTTTTTATTTTACAGAAAACATTGAAGCCGAATACCGTTCGAGTGTAGGACGGGTTGCCATGTGAGCATGGGTAGTTGTTTAGGAAGTTGTATTTGTTTTGTATTGTGGAGTTGTAAGACCGGCATGTGGTCAATAAGTTTGGGAGTTGTAGTAGATACTCGGTATAGAATGTAATTGAAGTTGTATTGTATAATATGGGATTGAAGTTGTATTTGAATTGAGAGTTGATTAAGGAATTGGAATGTATTGTTGAATAGTATACTCGGTATAAACCCATCAGACCGATATTGTATTTGTATTATTGTTTGGATTGGATTTGGCCTTGTTAGTCACGTGGGTGACTAACGGCATTGTATCACCCGCCATTGGAGTAAGAATTCCGCTGCTTGTTGTTAGTAATTGAGACGGGTTAGGAGTTAATGATTGGATTAGCGGTAGGGGTGTTACACATTTTTTCAAATTTTGAAGGAAAAACTCTTCTCACATCATAGAAAACTCTTCTCAACACACAAAAAGTTCTTCTCACATATACAAAAAGTTTTCTCCTAAAATATTTCTCAAAATTAGAGTTTCTTTACAGAGAATTCCTAACAATTTCAAAAAAATTCTAACTTAATTTTCAAATCCAAAACAAACTGTTTTCGGGGAACAAGAAATGTCTAATCCCTTGATAAGTGCGAAACATATAGACTTTTAGGGTTTAAATACCATATAACTTGCAACACTTTAGGCAATGTTTCCCACTTGCTATGTGAATTTTCTTGGATTTATGTTTTGATATGAACTGATACATTTTATGTATGAAATGCAGAAAAAGGTCTTGGAATCACATAGTGCACTTCACAAGCTTCACAACGCAACAAACGGGGATCAAATCGGAGCTCAAACGAAGAATCTGGAGCCTGTCGAAGTTGGCAAAGAAAGAAGAAAAAATACACACGTCCGACCCTGTAAGTCCGGACGCAAATCCGGACGATTAACACATGTCCGACCCTATAGGTCCGGACGCAAGTCTGGACACATGTCGACGAAGCATTTTACACGGTGGAAATGACCCGTCCGACCCTATAGGGTCGGACACAAGTCCGGACAGGTCAAATGAGCCAGCAAAATTGGACACATTACGAGAATTCGTTACGCGGTGAAATAGTCACGTCTGAACCTGTGTCCGGACATGCAGGTCCGGACACAACACGTGGAAGCAAGCTCCGCACAGCGTCGACATGTCCGAACCAGCAGGTCCGGACGCTGGTTCGGACACGTCGGTAAATTCAGTAAACAGAGCCAATCGACATGGTATGAAAGGATAAATTAATTTTATCCTTTCACACGCCCTTTTCACCGACTTACCCTTCCTTTTTACCCCAATATCACTATAAATATACCTATAACCCTCCATTAACATATATCTCATTCCACCCCCAAACTTATGTCAATTTACCTCCACAAAATCACAATCTCACTCCATTTTCATCCACAAAATCCACTGCGTTATTATTCTGACCAACATATTACCAGTTAATATGTCAGGCTAAGAGGATATACTCTGGGTGAAGGTTAATTTATAGCCTGTTTAATTTTGTAATTATATTTTTACCGGTTTAATTAAATACAGTTTGTTACGATTAAAGCTTATCTCTCACCTTTTTAATAAATTTCATGAATTTATTAAAATGCTTTACTAAATCTATTTTGATCAGATCCGTGATAAATAGACAAGTTAATTAAGCCGTAAATCTGTAGAAAGCTTATTATGATTTAATAAGTTAGTATTTTCAGACGCAAACATAATTTCTCATACTTAATCCGTTTACATGTGTTTTGCTCGAATCTAGATTAGACCGAGCATGTTCTGGTAAACGAGTTCTTTTGAGTCTATGATTTAGTCCTCTAGATAATAACAAGAATTTTGCCAAACTAATTTAATAAAACCGGTGGACATAGCATAAAAGAGCAGACTATATAAACCTGAACCCAGAGTCCCATTTAATTTACCTTTTACTCAGTTTATTTTATCTTTCCTTTTTATTTATAAAATGAAGTCAATTAATCCCCCTTTTGTGACACAACTTAGGAATTAGATAATTCCCTTTAGTCCTACGGTTCGATATCCGGTCGCTTCCACTTTACTATACTACTGCGACCGGGATTTTGTTTGCAGCCCGTAAGGTATTTTGAGTTTTTAATTTCTTTTTCTTTTGTTTTAAATACGTCAGTTCCAACCACTCACATTTTCCTGTCTGCAAAATGGCGCCGTTGCCGGGGACTTGATTTATTCTAGTCCCTAAAGCCCCGGATAATTCACTTGCTATATTATAATATTTTGTTTATACTATTTTGTTTGTTGTTTATTTTATTTCTACTAATTTCTGTCATTTAAATATTCCAGCAATTTAAATATCCTATTAATTACAGTTATTTATTTTTCCAGTCATTTAAAATTCCTGTCATTTATTTTCTAGTTATTTAAGTTTCCATTGTCCTTTAAATTTCAGTATTTTAATTTCTGTCATTTAAATTCTGCCATTTAAATTTTCTGTCATTTAATTTTATGTCATTTAAATTCCAGTCAATTTAATTCCAGTTCTTTATTTTCTAGTCATTTAAATTCCAGCAATTTAATTCTGTCTTTTTTCTTTATTTTATTTTACTATTTTCATTTACTTAACTGCATTTATTTCTATTTCTCTTAAGTTTATTTATTTTCGGTTTATTTACTTTTGTAAAAAAAGGGGTAGTTCTTTATTTTATTTTATAAATTGTTTCTTTTTAGCTGTTTAAATTCCCTATCCATATTTCCTTCTATTTCTATTTATTTTATCACATCACAAGTTTCTTTTGCTGTTTCGAGTGGTGAATGCCTATTACCAGGTCACACAACCTTCCGGACAGTATTAATAATCATACGGTTAGCTACATCCCTGAGATCGAGAGAACTTTTCTGCGCACTTTAAGGCAGAAACGATCTCAACAAAACACAACCACCACGGTGATAGAGTCTAACCAGGAAGCAGATATGACATCTTTACCAGCTACAGTTCGTAACATCAACAGGCCATATAATCAAGGACAACAGCCCGCCATCATCCTTCCCCACCTTACCCAATCCGAATACGATGAGTGGCAAAAGCTGAAGCCATATCATCAGATTCGATGCGTAAAGGAGTTAGGCATGTTCGATGGCTCTAGTCCTGACGAAGCTCTGTTGCACGTCACCAAGTTTCTGCAGCATGCCAACAGTCTAACCGTGACCAACGCAGTACTCCAATACGCGAGACTGTCCCTGTTCCCTCACAGCCTGACGGGAAATGCGAGTAAATGGTACCACAGCCTGACACCAAGTACCATTGGTACTTGGGATGAAATGGCCACCAAGTTCTACGGCAAGTTCCTGCCCCTAAGCCGAACGTTAGAAATGATTGCTGAGATCTTCAATTTCAAGCAGCCAGGGTTAGAAAACATCTGCGAAACTTGGGACCGTTTCAAAGGACTGCTGCTGACGTGTCCTCACCATGGTCTCACAAAAGAACAGCTATCTCAATTATTCTATAAAGGCTTAATCAATCAATGCAAAACAATGGTACTCTCCTCTTTAGGTGCTGATAAATGGGATAGAGTCCCTTTGTGAGGAGATTAGGGATTGGGCCACAGGAGGATCAAGAGGCGGCAGTCCAGGCTTATACCACGTAGGAGAAAATGACAATAAGTTTGACCAGCTGATGAGAAGCCACGAGCAACTCATGGAGAGCAATGCACAACAGGCGACGAAGGTAAGCACCTTGCAGAAAGTAGTTGAGCAGATGGCCATGAACTCCTACCCCCAACAAGCAAAGTCGATGACTTCCCGATCATCTACAACCCCTCCAGGGTATGCTCCTCTATCCCTATCATCTCCTGATGTTTCTTGTACACAATGTGGTGGGCCACACGATTATGAAAAATGCCCCCAATTACAAGAATTAAAAGCAGCAGAGGAAGCAAACTTTGTTGGCAACAATTTAGGATACAGACAACCATGGCAGCGCAACATGCACCCCAATTTTAAAGGAGGCCAAAGGCAGTATCAGCAACCGCCTTATGGCAATGATGCTTCTTCATACCGACTGACTCAACAACCTTCAAATCCCGACTCTTGAATGTCCCAAATGCAAGAGATGTTTAAAGCAATGATGGGTAAGACCTGAGACATGCAAGATGAAGTCACAGCCCTTCATAAAGACCAAAAAGCCTTGCAATCCCAAATCCAACAACTTCTCATCCAACAAAGACCTCCTGGCCAACTCCCCTCACAAACCAATCCAAATCCACGAGAGTATGCAAACTCAATTCATGTAGTGGACCAACCCATCACACTAGCTCAAAGGGAGCATCAACCAGAGAGTGAAATGGTTCATGAAGTGAAACAGCGGGCTGAGGAAGAATACCTCGATATGAACCAACTGAAGCTCTATGCCAAATTAGTTGAGATAAATGAAATGATGGAAGGTCCACTAGACCTTTCATCGCAGCAACCGGAGATCGAAATGGTTCATATAGTGGACGACTTTACTGAGGATTTGAGTTACTCTCTTTTACCACCCCCGTTCGAACCTGAGAAAATGACATCAAACCTTCTGCTTGAGCTTGAAGACAAGCCATCAGAGGACAACTTCTACCTCAAATTCATGGAGTCTCCTCCCTCTGAAGTCAACTACCATTATTTTCCCTCCTTCTCTGTGCTATACCCAGAAAATGAGGATAGTTACATCATCAAAAATGAAGAGGAGAAAATGCTCGCTCCCGCCAGGACATCCAAACAAAACGCTACAATAAACTTCGAGGAGCCACCTCCCTCTGAAGTTGAATTCAATCAGGGCTCTTCCTATGAGCCTCTCCAAGAAGATGAGGATATATACATCCTCAAATTTGAGGAGGAGGAGCCATCCAACTTTGATCTTCATCTGGAGGATCACGGCCTTCCCCTCTTATGCACCAAAGAAGTAGGGTGGAAACTCGAAGTCAACTCGCTAAGTGAGAAAACCACCTTCCCATTTGATCCAGGATCAGAATTTGAAGATAGAATTCACCCCGAAGTTCTCCCTGCATAGTTCAACGCAGTTAAGGATGTCTTCATCCTTAAAATTGAAGAGGCGTCTCCACAACTAGATGATCCTCCCACCAAGGGTCATCCATTGAAAAATCTGGGCCCTTCTCCAAAGAAAAATAATGCCCGCCCAACCCACCCATTGAAGCTCACTTCCACCTTCATTTTCGATCCAGGGGAGGAAATTTACATCCTCAACTCTGAGCGAGGAACACCACTACCACCTTGCCTCCATCCGGCTCAACAACAGGAGGAGAATGTTTACATTCTCCAGTTTAAGGAAGAAAAACAACCATCACCCGGTTTTCTGTTAGAGATTTCTTGCAGCAAACACCTCCTTCAAAACCAGGTTTTGTGGAGTTTGGATTTTTCTAATTTAATTGCTGCAGTAATACTTTGTTTTGATCCAGGTGGTTCGATCCTACTTGTTGGCCATTTCATATTCCCGTTAACACCGTTGTCCACTTTCATTTTTGATCCGGGATAATGAAGAACATGCGTCTAGCTAGAGACGTTAAACCCGGGCGGCTTGGTGGGAGGCAACCCACTATCTATACTTTGTCTTTCCTTTTTTTTGTTTTCTCTTTTGTACTATATTTCCTTTTATATGTTATAATAAAATTCGGGTTTTACTTGAGTTCTTGTGGTTGTGTAGAATATTCTTTACAGTACATTTCATGTAATTTTACAGCTGCACTCAAGTATAGGGGAGCTCTGCACAGTCTGCGTACTCTGGGGAGTACACTCTTTCTCTTCTGATATTTCATATTCCCTTTTGCTTTGTTTTGTGTAATTTCCTTCATCAGATTGCATGCCCTGTTAATTTAATTCTTTCTACGCAATGAGGGCATTGCTTGAGCTTAAGTGTGGGGGCGTACTCGTACCCTCGTAGCTTGTTCTTAAGTTTTTCTCTTTTGACAATTTGTTTAAATTTTTTAAGTTTGAAATAGTCAAAAAGGGAGCCATAGAGGAAATATTGCAAACCTACAAACACTATGGGGTACTTAAAATTTTCAACCATTTTAAAAATTTATTATGATAAGGAAATGCTTAAAGTTTGAGAATAATTATCATTTGAGCTCTATTTTTAGCTTTGAGCCTGGGATTTAAACTGGAATGTAAAGGTGGAAAAAGAACAAGGCAAGGTACTCCTCTGATCCAAACAAGCATATTCTGATCCTAAGCAGGCCTCGTCCACTTGGTTATTAAGTTCTTTGGGGTGCTTTATCACCTAGCTACCTAAGGTATTTTATATCTGGGATAGTTGACCCAAAACCGCTACAAGGGTGGAGAGAAAAGTCTGAGGTGAAAGGAAATTAAACTTCAATCGAAGTATCTTTGCATTATGTACTTAAATGATGAAAACTTCTTATTTATGGATCATGAGTACGTGGCATTGAAAGGTATAATGGAATATGATTTTACTTCATGCCCCTTGCCGTTTCAGGAAATGTGAAAGAAAATAGTGGATTGGCTCAGGGTTAAAAACTGGATTCTTATGGTTCTACTTCTCCTTCTTAATAGTTGTTTGTATGATTTCAAGGTTCTTTTCAAAAACTTTTTTTTTAAAAAAAGGGTCTAGTACCCTTTAATCTAGAAGTTTTGTAGCAATCTTTCTGTGCTCTCCCTGTTTGGTTATTTTATATTTAACTTGTTTAAAGATTCTGTCATAAAGATTTGCTTGAGGACAAGCAAAAGATAAGTATGGGGGAATTTGATAAGTGCAAAACATATAGACTTTTAGGGTTTAAATACCTTATAACTTGCAACACTTTAGGCAATGTTTCCCACTTGCTATGTGAATTTTCTTGGATTTATGTTTTGATACGAACTGATATATTTTATGTATGAAATGTAGAAAAAGGTCTTGGAATCACATAGTACACTTCACAAGCTTCACAACGCAACAAACAAGGATCAAATCGGAGCTCAAACGAAGAATCTAGAGCCTGTCGAAGTTTGCAAAGAAAGTAGAAAAAATACACACGTCCGACCCTGTAAGTCCGGACGCAAATCCGGACGATTAACACATGTACGACCCTATAGGTCCGGACACATGTTGACGAAGCATTTTACGTGGTGGAAATGACCCGTCCGACCTTATAGATTCGGACACAAGTCCGGACAGGTCAAATGAGCCAGCAAAATTGGACACATTACGAGAATTCGTTACGTGGTGAAATAGTCGCGTCCGAACCTGTGTCCGGACATGCAGGTCCGGACGCAACACGTGGAAGCAAGCTCCGCAAAGCGTCGACATGTCCAAACCAGCAGGTTCGGACGTTGGTTCGGACACGTCGGTAAATTCAGCAAACAGAGCCAATCGACATGGTATGAAAGGATAAATTAATTTTATCCTTTCACACGCCCCTTCCACCGACTTACCCTTCCTTTTTACCCCAATATCACTATAAATATACCTATAACCCTCCATTAACATATATCTCATTCCACCCCCAAACTTATGTCAATTTACCTCCACAAAATCACCATCTCACTCCATTTTCATCCACAAAAACCACTGCGTTATTATTCTCTCCAACCTCTGACCAACATATTACCAGTTAATATGTCAGGCTAAGAGGATTTACTCTGGGTGAAGGTTAATTTATAGTCTGTTTAATTGTGTAATTATGTTTTTACCGGTTTAATTAAATACAGTTTGTTACGATAAAGCTTATCTCTCGCCTTTTTAATAAATTTCATGAATTTATTAAAATGCTTTACTAAATATATTTTGATCAGATCCGTGATAAATAGACAGGTTAATTAAGCCGTAAATCTGTAGAAAGCTTATTATGATTTAATAAGTTAGTATTTTCATACGCAAATATAATTTCTCATACTTAATCCGTTTACATGTGTTTTGCTCGAATCTGGATTAGACCGAGCATGTTCTGGTAAACAAGTTCTTTTGAGTCTATGATTTAGTCCTCAAGATAATAACAGGAATTTTGCCAAACTAATTTAATAAAACCGGTGGACAAAGCATAAAAGAGCAGACTATATAAACCTGAACCTAGAGTCCCGTTTAATTTACCTTTTACTCAGTTTATTTTATCTTTCCTTTTTATTTATAAAAAGAAGTCAATTAATCCCCCTTTTGTGACACAGCTTAGGAATTAGATAATTCCCTTTAGTCCCACGGTTCGATATCCGGTCGCTTCCACTTTACTATACTACTGCGACCGGGATTTTGTTTGCAGCCCGTAAGGTATTTTGAGTTTTTAATTTCTTTTTCTTTTGTTTTAAATACGTCAGTTCCAACCACTCACATTTTCCTGTCTGCATCCCTTCAAAATATTTCCTTTCTAGTTAGACATCACTTGTCTCCCTTTCCAAAACAATCCAAGGTGGGGTACTGGGGTCGTGACCTCCTTGTCGCGGTTTGGATGTCTTTAGGCGGGGCATTATGGTGACAAACCTCTCCTAATTGCAGCCTAGATTTTTACGAGGTGGGGTGCTAGGGATGTGACTGCCTTTCTAGTTGCAGTCGGGATTTCAGAATCGTCTAACTCCTTTCCACTTGATTCCAATGTTTTCGGTTTTCAATGTTTTAAAACCCGGGAGTTAGAGATGTTATTAGGGTTTGAGCGAGAGCATCTCATTCATGGTGTTTCTCTCTAAACCCTAGTTTTCGAGATAAATACATTGCCCCATCTTTCAAGCCTCGGCACTTACCATTAATTAAGTGTCGCGTTCTAGGGGGTACATGGGTGATCCTTCAGGATCACCTGCCCTTTTTGAGATAAAACAAATTTTGAGAGACGATTTTGATAATTATTTTTTCACATAATTCATCCTATCATCATCTCATTTCAAATCCCGAGATATCCCAAAACCTCAACCCTATTAGAACCTTGAACCCGAAAAACCCGGGATCTCTACCCAAACTTCAATTGTCTCACGTGCTTAAATCATTTTCCATGTCGCCACAAACTTAAATCATCTTCCAAATTCCAACTTCTCTCGAACTTCTAAAGTCTCACAGGCCCGAGCGTCTCATAGACTCAAACATCTCGATTTCTTCACAATCTTAAGATTTCAAACGTCTCACAGACCCGAGCGTCTCACAGACTTCAATATCTCTTTCTTTTCACCACCTGAACACCCCAAATGTCTCATAGACCCGAGCATCTCACAGATTAACACCTCAAACCTAAAACTTCTCGAAACTCCAAACTCCTCTAAATCTCAAAATTCCCAAAACCCATAAATCGTGAACTATGTAAGGTTTGATCTCGACAGGAAGTTGAGTACATAGGCAGCCCATCTAGTGTGCGACCACATTCCAATAAAAAAACCCTTTTCCCACTCTAAGGTGTTCTTCATACCACTCAAAACATTTATTACCTTATTTAATAAGGAATTAAATTAAATGAAAAATAATAATCAATAATTATTCATCTAGTGAGTAATACTCAACATAAATATTACTCCCTCCGTTCAACAATAACTGTCATTTTAGAAATTTTACACACTTATTAAGAAAAGTAGGATGACGCATGCGCCCCTACTTTTTACTTTTCCATTTAGATAATAATTACTTTTATATTAAATAGTAGGGGTAAAAGTGGAAAGAAGTGTGTCAAAAAGTTAGAATGACAGATATTTTTGAACAAGAATCACATCCTAAAACGACAGATATTAATTAACGGAGGGAGTAGTATATAAATATATAGTCCAAAATGGACACCAAACTATACATAAAAATCTCTAACCAAAGAGAGAACATTATTAAGGAGAAATCAACTCCTAAAATTAATATCACATGTAACATATTAATACATGTGCTAATATCACAAATAAAGTGATAGAATTTCATAAAATATTTTATGTAGTCAAATTAAACTACAGTGCAACAATCACTTACATATATACATTAAAATAAAAAATAACACATGTTACCACTTAACACATAAAACAAGTCCATTATATACCATCAATGTGTAACATTAATGTGCAAACATTCAAAAAATCCTTTCCCCATTAAGAGTGCAGCCGGCCAACAACAGAAAAGAGGGGGAAAGTTTGAAAAGCAAAAAAATTCTAAAAGTAAATAAGTACACTTAAAGCATAAAAAAAGGAATGACTTGTACGTATACCCATCTTTCCTCTCATCTTCCCTCACACACAAGCTGGCAATTTCTCCCATCCTCCCCATCACTCTCGGCTACACATATAGAAAAAGAGGAACCAAAAAGCAAAGTAGAAATGAAATAGGTAACCAAGTACAACTACTTATCTACTACCTTACTTTTCTTTCCCATCCTCCCTTACAACTCTCGGCAAACACAACACTTCCCTTCCCTCCTTCACGGCAGCATTAGCCTATTCTCCCTCCATACTTCATCTTCAAGCTTCATCCAAAACACCATTAATGGTGGAAGACACAAACTAAGATAAAAACTCAATCTTTTTCCCTTTTTTCTTGCATTTTCCAATGGCCTCTCTTCCCATCCGAATCTCTCCTTCATCCAGGGCATAAAACCTGTCCATGAAGACCTTAAATCTCAGCAATATCAAACAAAGGAGCTTGGAAGACACCATTACAACCTTAAGGTAAGAAAATGACCTTAAAACACATTTTTTCTTCACCCTTTTTTCAAGTCCAAAAATCAACTCTTTCTTACACCATTTTATACATCATGTTTTACACAAAATGAGGGTGCTTTCAGCTCCTTTCCTTGAGCCAAATAGCTCATCCAAATCACTCTTCAAAGACATCAAAAACAAGGTAAAACCGAGGGCATTTATGGCTCTTTTAAGCTTCTTATTTCTTTGTTCTTTCCATGAAACTAAACTCAGCATATTCCTCTTCTTGACAGCTAAAAATGTAGCTTAAAACCCCACCAAGATCTTCAAGGTAAAATTTCCTGTTTAAAGCTTCAAGTTTATGCCTTAAAACTCTCCTAATTAATCACCATTGTTAAGGTAGTAATTTAAAGTTTCTCCATGGTATAAATGCTGGCTGAGATGGGTTTTGTGTACTCATAAAGTTCCGTAAAGGCTGGAGCATTTTTCCAAGGGAAAAATCTAAATTCAAGTAGGTAATTTACTAA
The DNA here is from genome assembly GCA_023374045.1 of Limonium bicolor. Lineage (NCBI taxonomy): Eukaryota > Viridiplantae > Streptophyta > Magnoliopsida > Caryophyllales > Plumbaginaceae > Limonium > Limonium bicolor. The sequence goes on from CM041782.1 coordinate 48,553,742, forward strand.
ATTAAGTCTTAAGGACAATAATGATGTTTAAGCTTAATTAAAAAAACTAATCTAAGGTTCTGCTTAATTAGTGCCATGGAGAGTGGAGCTTGATGTGGCTCCATTATGAGTAAAAGAAGGTAAATATGCTTAAAACCCTTTTTAATGCATTAAAGTTAACTATGTTGTAAAATGAAATAAGTGTCGATAATATGTGTGTGGGTTAATTAAACCCTAAAATATGGGTTAATTTATGGTTAAGTGTTTGGTTAGTGAATTTAGGTGCTAATGACTTATTAAAGTCAAGATTATAAGTTAAAAATGAAAGAAAAATGAATTAAAGAAGTTATATGTAAAATTTGTAGCAAGTCGTGGATGATATATGTGTTTGAAACATTTTAATGTCATTTTATGATTAAATTTGTATGATGTTCAAGGCCATGTGCTTAGGCCATTTTATTATGGGCATTTAAAGCTTTAAATATTAATTATTAAACTTTTGGGGTGATGATATATATTAAATAAAAATCTGGTGCTAAGATGTGTAGAGGGTGATTTTTTGGTATGAGGGGGGGTCTATCTAAATATGGTTCTTGACTGAAAAGCCTAGATCCTAGGAATTACCATTCTGTGGAGGGTGAAAACCCGTTATTCATGGTACCCCTCAAATACCTACTTTATCGTTCGTCTTTCCCAGAAAGCTTGATGGGGAGTGCTAGTGAACACTACAGCTGCTCTCAATGGGCTCCACGCGGACTTATACCCTAAAGGTGGAATTGACTAGAGTCGCCACCTAGTTTGACCTATGATAACTAGGAAGGAAGATCGGGTTTTAAAAACCGTTAATTGACTCTGAGATTGTTGTCTATAGATAGGACTTATCCGGTCATTTCAGAGATTTTGTGTGGGTTCGCACTGGGTTACACCCCTTAGAAGTGGCAACGACCACGACTTCGGATTGGTGCCCGAGGAAACCTAGGTCTCCAATTGTCGGGATTGCTTTCTTTCAAAACCTTATTAGAGAGATTCATTTTAAAGCCAATGATAGGATTAGAACGGGAAGAGAGAAAAGGGAGTGGATGTGGCGAGCTTTTATGCCAAGCTAGCGCCAAATGAAAGTGTTGAGAGTTGGTTGAATGTAGAACGAAAGATCGAGGAAGGGCTTAAGGATTAAATGGATGGAGAAGGCTTGAAGTCAGAAGGCATGAGGGTTTAATGTGAGTCAGAAGAGATTTGAGTGCTTCAAGAGGTACGAGTATCACCTTAGAGTGGGAAAAGGGTTTTTTGATTTGAAGAGGGTCGCACCCTGTGTCGGTAGCCTACGTACTCAACTCCTTGTTGAGATCAGACCTTACATAGTTCAGGGTTTTTTGGGATTTTAGAGATTTGAATTGTTTGAGATTTTAGAGGAGTTTGGGGTTTCAAGAAGTTTACGGTTTGAGATGTTAGAGTCTGTGAGACGCTCAGGTCTGTGAGACATTTGAAACCTTGAGATGTCGAAGTCTGTGAGATGCTCGGGTCTGTGAGACACTCGGGTCTGTGAGACACTCGGGTCTGTGAGACGCTCAGGTCTGTGAGACAATCGAATCATTGGGATGACAAAGTCTGTGAGAAGCTCCGGTCTGTGAGACATTTAGAGTGTAGGGGAATTGGAATTTTCAAAATGATTTGGGTCCATGAGATAATCGGAGTTTGGGGTATTTTGAGACTTTGAAGTTTATGAAGTTGGAATTTGGGATTGAAATTGAATTTGATTTGAAGTTGAATTTAATCTTCAATTGGGTTGAGATTGAATTGACTTTAGGATTGGATGGAAACTGAATTGATTTTAGGATTGGATGGAATTGAATTGATTTAGAATTTGGATTGAAATTTAATTGAATGAACTTTGGAATTGGAGTGGGATTGAAATAAATTTTTGAATTTGAATTGCAATTGAGATTGAATTGATTTTTGGATTTGGATTGGAATTGAGATGAGTTTTGGAATCGAATTGGAATTGAATTAGAATTGAAATTGATTTGGAATTGAAATTGAATTTGGATTGAAATTGAATCAATCAGTCTTGGCTACATTGACTGGCTGCATCTCGCTGCGTCGGTTTTTTTAACACCCCAGGCTCGGCGCCTTTTGATTTGTTTTGTTTTTTTTCTTTTATCATAAAAACTTTAAATTGTTGTAACTTTTAAAATATAAGTCCAAAATGAAAAAATTATATCATTGTTCATCTAAATTTAAGCTCTTTAAAACAAAACCAGTCATGGATATATTTTGACAACTTAAAAAAAATATTTTTACATGTATGGAACACAGAACGTAAAAGAAAACTTGTACAGATTGTCATACAAACCTATACAAATGTTCACTAAAACATGTACATCCTCGCATTAAAAGCATATAGATAGTCATATAAACCTGTACGAATCATTAAATATGTACATCCTTAAATTAAAACATATACATATAAGGAAGAACACTTGTACAGACGGTCATACAAACATGTACATATGACTATACAAACATGTACAGATGTTCATTAAAGAACATGTACATTCTCACATTTAAACATGTACATCGTCACATTAAAACTTGTACATTCTCACATTAAAATATGTACATACATCCTCACACTAAAATATCATGGTATACATGTAAAAATAATTTTTTTTAAAAGTTGTCAAAACATATCTATGACTGATCTTATTTTGAAGAACTCGAATTTAGATGAACAATGATATAATTTTTTCATTTTAGACTTATATGTTAAAAGTTATAACAATTTAAAGTTTTTATGATTAAATAAGAAACAGAAAAAAAACTGTTGTGCGCGCATGAAAGTAAAAAAAAAAACCATACTGTCATGTGCGCCCGCTACTCCCTCCTCTTGTGGATGTAGATATCTGGCTACAGTAACCTGTAGCCACGAAAATGTGAAATTGAATTGAATTTGATTTTGAATTAGAATTGAAATTGAATTTGAATCAAAATTGTATGGGAATTGGATTGAAATTGAATTTCGATCAGAATTGAAATTAAATTACAATTGAGATTGAAAATGAATTAATTTGGAACTGAATTTAAATCGGGTTTGAATTGAATTTGCGTCGAGGTTGGAAAACGGGCCGGCTTGGACTTAATGGCCAGATGGGGTTTGGGTCGAGTTGGATCTTTGGGCCTGAATTGGATTTATGGATGATTTGGTTTGGACATGGGTGAAATTTATTCATTCGTTTTTCGGTTTCAAAAATTTCAAAAACGCGGGTCCTTTATATGAAAATATTTTGAATCATTTTGTTCTTTTTTTTTGTTTTAAGGATGTATTTTAGGGTTTAGGGTGTCACTTCCACCAAGGACACATGGCCCACTAAGTGGGTAGGGACACCTACTATCCCATGGGCTTTGGTCCTATAGCTACTTCTATGGGTACTCGTCCTAGCCCGATATGGCCAACCATGAATTGGGCTTAAGTTACAGTAAAATTAACAAAACTCAAACCAACACATTGCAAGTCGGATGTTGACGAAAAAAACCGGCATAACCCGTGGAAAATACTGGGAGAAAGTAATATTATCACTCTGCAGTTGGTAGGCGATTTGGGAGTCGATTCTTTAGGCGATTTCCACTGTTCACTTAGTGTGAGAGATTTTTTCTTGTTACTATTATGTTTTCTATGATACGGGACGTGCGAGCTACCTCATTAACTCCATGCAACCCTCTCATAATAGGCCTATTAGGAGTTAAAGCTAATAGCCTTCTGTCATCAGGACATGTCGATCTAAGGGCTGGTATTACCTTGAGTAATATGGGAGAGTACGTGGTCGGCTTACAAGAGATCAAATCTATCAGTCTTAATAGCGAGATCTTCCCCAACGGCTTCTCAGACCCTTTCATCATTACTGTTGAGTATCCATGAGATAATCCATTTGGTTCTATCTCTGAGTATCTGATTTCAGACAATATTCTTTGGGTAATCTGGTGCGGATTCGCTAGTTCCAATCGTCGTTGCTGCTGGCTTATAGTAAGCGTTAGTGTTGGTTCTCTATTTCTCTACAAAGCAAGTTTGACGAAGCTTTTTCTTCCTCGCAAGCATCGTATTATGGACGGCATGCTTTCAAAGTGGTCTACGCTAAAGATCCACCAGGAGAAACTGCTAAAGTCGAAGGGGATCAACTTCGACAGCAACCGTGCAACCAAGACATCAACAACGCCTTGTTTGGTAAGGTCTTGGCATCCTAGTAGAATCCCTGCTAAAGCCTTAGAAGGTTTTTTGGTGCATTTATGGAAACCGAAAGCTCCTTTTAGAGTTAACGATATGGGCCACAATAAGTTCACCATTTTCTTTAACTCGGCTAGTGATATGAGGAATATATCTGCTCAAGGACCGTGGCATTTCCATAATAGACTCCTTACTACTATGAACATCGATCCTACTATACACATATCAGAGCATGATCCATGTAAGATCAAAGTCTGGGTTGGCATTCATAACCTGCCAATGATGTACTTCAACAGAGCTTCAGCTACCATCCTAGGTAACAAGATAGGAAATTTTGTGAGCTGCGCTGATAGGCTTAATCCTTTGTCTTCAAAAGTGCTTAGAGTCAGAGTTGAGATTGATATCCAAGATCCCCTTTGTCGGATATTAGTCATCAAAGATGGTCCTAAAGAAAGATGCTGTAGACTTTCTTACGACAACCTCCCCAATTTTTGCTTCAGATGCGGTCGTATGGACCACATGCTTATCGAGTGTAGTACAAAAGATGCTTTTAAGGAGGAACCTCTTCGGTATGGAGCCTGGTTAAGAACTGAGTTCGCTGGTTCTATAGCTGCTTTATCTGAAGATGTTCTTATCAACCAGAATATCCAACTTCTTAAGGAAGCTGATAACGAGAAAGGAGTTAAAATCCTTAACTTTAAGGAAGATGCAGTTGGAGTCAAAGGTAAAGAAATAGTTAACATTCCAGACTCTACTGTGTTATCTCAAGAAGATAATAGAGCTTCAGATTTAGGAAATATTCCCAGTCTCTCGGAGCTGGCTGGTTTGAGTAATCATATCCAGGTAGACAGTTTTGTCAGTTCTGGCCAGGAAAATGAGTTAGCTCTTAAGCGCACAAGATTAGAAGATTTGTCTAAAGTCTTTTTCTCTGAAGAGATCTCTTTAGTTGATAAAGTCCTGAAGAATCAAGTGTCTGTCGATTTGTCGTCTCAGAAAGTTCTTTCAACAGTTCCAGATGTTCCTCCTGGCTTTGAGCCTTTGGTCTGTGGAGAGGCTAGCAAAAGAGATTTTTATCAAGCTTTTGACTGGAATTCTGCTTTAGAAACCTTTAGTGCTTCTATTCCAAAAAAAGCTAAAGGTTCGTCTTCAGCCCAGTCAGATATTAACAAGTCCATTTCCCAAATAATGCAAGAAGCAGCTTCAGTTGGTAGGAAAAATCACAGTCACATTCAGATTAGCAAAGAAGATCAGCTCTCGATTAACAAAAGTCTTCAGAGAGATGGAAAAGGAATAGCCTTTAAGTCTGGCTCCAAAGATAAATCTCTTACTCTCAAGATAAAAAAGAGGAAAAGCTGTTCTCTTAAGTCTCTAGAGGTTATTTCTTCAGGTAATGAAGAATTAATCAAGGACTCTCAAGAGAATCCTCGCCCTCAGTCTCAGGCAGACCTTGCGCAGAAGCAAGGCTGCCAAAGCAAATGACTTGCCTAAGTTATAACTGCCGAGGTTTGGGTCGACCTCAGGCAGTTATGTGGGTAAGAGATCTGATTAGATCTAAGTCCCCTGATATAGTCTTTCTTATGGAGACTGATAAGTGTGAAATTGATATGATTTATAGGTGTTAAATTCTTATTTTATGTAGCATTTTTATGCGCTTTCTCACACTTATCGTATGCTTTTCATGACTCTTACTTTGGGTAAAATATGATGCAAATTTATATTTTAAAAGCAGGAAATGATGGTGAAATGCATAGATCTCCTCACAAGCTTTCCAACGCCGCAAACGGGGAACAAATCGGAGCTCATATGAAGAATTTAGACCCTGTCAAAGTTGTGTCCGATGTGATATATTTATATATATATATATATATATATATATACGAGACTGCCGTGAAAGGATTCAGAAGAAGAAGGGGTGAGATTGGAAATATAAAAGAAAGGAACTCCAAAGGTTTCCAAGAGTTTGAGATGTGAAAGGTCTTCATTTATTTCGAGAAACTGAAGGGAATTAAAATAATATCATCAATGAGCTAAGTGAAGGGCCTTGAATTTAACCTATAAATATGGAGGACTTTTGCAAAGAAACTCATCCACTCATCCACTCATCCACTCATCCACAATTCACGATTCAGGATTCAACATTCAGATTTCAAGACGAGGCATTTGGAAGACTAGCGCAGCCGTGAACCCTCTTCAACATCAAGAAGAGATTTTCTGCTCCGTTTTCACCAGTCCATTCAACCTGACTTCTAGCAAATCTTGAGATTAATTTGGAGATGACTTCTAAACCTCTCTCTCCTTTTATTTCTTCTCTAGATATGCTAGGCTAAGGGATTTTTCTCTGGGGGATGGTAGTTGTAAATAGTTAAACTTTACAGAATTATTATCAGTTGATTTGGGATTTATATTGGGTTTGTTTCAGATTATAAATTTTCTATGAGCTATTAATAAAATTGCTAATTTATTTATAGCCTTGCGAAATCTGTCAAGAACTGATCGGTAATTGATAGATAGGTCAAATAATCTGTTAGTCTGGGAAAAAACTTTATCTGATTAATGAGTTTAGCCTTCAGATGCGATTAAAATTCTTGTGCTTATTCTCTCTGCATTTGTAGTGATAGGTTCATGATTTAATTTATCGCGTTCTATGCGGAGGAGTTCTAATTGGCTAGGATTTAGTCATATAGAAATTGTAAGAATTTGCCAAACCCTTTTCCCGAATCAACTGGGAATAAAACTGTAGGATTTAACTAGGATCCACTACCTGAACCCGGAGTTCCGCTTTTATTATTTGAATATCAGTTTGATTTTCTCTTGTTCTTTATTTTATTAATCGACAATTTTCCCCCAACTACAGCTTTCGCTAGGATTAGATTAGTTCGTTTAGTCCCTTGGTTCGACATCCCGGTAGCTTATTTTACTTTACTACTACGACCGGGATTTGTTTTGCAACCCGTAGGTTTATTTTATTTACTAAATTCTAGATTATTTTCATAGTTTTAGTAGATCAAAAATTCCGTTTGCAGAGACCCACCGTTCTGTGGAGGAAATGTTTCTGTTTTGTAAAAAGTTTCCAGGCTACGAGTTTTTTTCTTGTTCTAGTTCGGGCTTTAGTTAGTAGTAGTCTAGTAGTGGTAGTGGCGGATTAGCTCTTCTCTGGAAATCTGAAATCAATATCTATATTAAGAATTCTTCTAAGCACCATATTGATACTGATGTTATCTTTCCCGGAGGTTTAAATTTCAACTTCACTGGTTTTTACAGGTGGCCTGATTAGAGAATCAAATATCTATCTGGGGATTTGATTAAAGTTTTAAGATCACAGGTGGTTTTACCATGGGTTATAGTTGGAGATTTCAACCAGATCATATGGAATTCTGAGAAATCTGGTGGCAGGTTTAGGAAAGATCAGGACATGAGATTATTCAGAGATTCTGTAGACTGGTGTGATCTCCACGATGCTGGTTTTTTTGGTGATTTTGGCACTTTTACTAACAAACAGTTTGATGGTGATCTGTCTATTAGTAGACTCGACAGAGCTCTATTGTGCAATAAAGCTCTTTCCATGTTTCCCACCCTTTCTGTTGAGCATTTGCCGTGGGATACTTCTGATCATAGACCTCTTTTGATCAGATTTTTTGGCCATCAAAGGAAACATAAGCATCTGTTCAGGTTTGAGTCTGTCTGGATTAAAGAAGAGAAATGCTTTGATATTGTTTCAGAGATTTGGGGCAGAAATTGTAATAATCTTGATCTGAAAATTAAAGATTGTGCAAAAGCTTTGTCAAATTGGAAAGGGTGGTCCTTTGGTAAAATTCAGTGGAAGCTTAAACAGAAGAAGCTTGAACTTTCTTCTCTCAACCAAGGTCATTATTCAGTTGGAGCAGAATCTAATAGAAAAAGACTTCGAGGGGATATTGAACTCCTCTCTTTTAGCATCGAAGCTTGGTGGAGACAAAGATCTAGACAACAGTGGTTATCTGAGGGAGACAGAAATACTAGTTTCTTTCATTCCAGAGCTTCTGCTAGAAAGAAAAGAAATTCCATCTTCGGTTTGGTTAATCAGAATGGAGTTATGTCTTACGACTGGAGCAGTATTGAGTTCATAGCCAGGGACTACTTTCAATCTTTATTCAAGAGCTCTAATACTGTTACAGATTCTAGGTTTGTTGATGCAGTAAGAGACAGACTTTCTCCAATCCATGTTGCTTCTTTGCTGATCCCTTACTCAGCTTCAGACATTGTTACAGCTATGAAAGATCTTAGTGGAGACAAGTCTCCTGGTCCCGACGGTTTCAACGACAACTTCTTCAAATCCTATTGGCATGTAGTGGGAGATCAAGTCACGTCTACTGCTCTTTCTATTCTCCAAGGTAACCCTATCTCTGATTTCACAAATCAGTTTTATATTACTTTGATCCCTAAGGTTAAGGGTGCGGTGGACATCAGAAACTTTAGACCTATAGCTTTATGCAATTTTACTTATAAAATAGTTGCTAAAGTCTTGGCTAATAGAGTTAAAAGTTTCCTTCCAGAAATCATCTCTTCTAATCAATCAGGTTTCGTTAAGAATAGGCTTATCACCGACAACATTATCATCTCTGGTGAAATCATGCATTTTCTGTCTAGAAGTCAGGCGGTTAAACATGGTTATTTTGCTCTTAAAATGGACTTGAGTAAAGCCTACGATAGACTAGAATGGAAATTCTTAGAGGATATCTTATCAGCCATGGGTTTCCCTGATATGTGGTTAAGACCGGTCATCAATTGCATCTCTTCCACTAGATGTTCAGTTATGATTAATGGAGTTCCAGGCTCTTATTTTTCTCCCTCTAGAGGTATCCGACAGGGAGATCCTCTTTCTTCCTTTCTGTTTATCCTTGCTCAAGAGGCTTTCTCTAGTGTGTTGAATAATGCTGACCTTAGGGGAGAGTACAAAGGTATTAAGCTCTCTAGACAAAGTCCTAGTATCAGCCATCTTGCTTTTGCAGACGACTTATTGGTGTGTGGTAAAATCTCTATTGAGAATGCCCTCTTCCTTCAAGATACTCTCAACTCCTTCTTAGCTTCTTCAGGTCATGAGATCAACAGACAGAAGTCAGAGATTTTGTTCAGCAAAAGAGCTAGTTCTTATTCTAAGTCTCAGTTTTGCAATCTGCTGGGTTATGAGGTAACTTTCAATTTTGAGAAATATCTAGGCTTACCCTCTGGTTCTGGCAGAAATAAGAAACAGATTTTCAATTATCTCATCGAGACTATTCAAAGGAAAGTCACCAGCTGGGGCAACCCCATGTCTCAGGCTGCTAGGACTGTTTTAGTCTCTAGTGTCCTTCAGGCGATTCCAGCATATACTATGTCTATCTTTCTCCTTCCTAAAAGCATCAATGATAAGATAAATTCTCTTCTTGCATCCTTCTGGTGGGGAGGGAATTTAAACAAAAAAAGTATTCATTGGATGAAGTGGCAAGAGGTTTGTAAGAGCCAAGATTTAGGTGGAGTGGGATTCAGATCCTCGAGAGATTTCAATCTTGCTTTGCTTGCTAAGCAGCTTTGGCTTTTTCTCTCGGATCCTAATTCTCTAGTCGCTAAGATTGTTAAGAGCATATATTTTCCTCATTCTGATTTGCTCCATGCGAAGAAGAGAAATACAGATAGCCCTATTTGGAAATCTTTAGTCTCTGCTCTTGATCTGTTAAAGTCAGGGATTAGAAAGGATATAGGTAATGGAAAAGATTCTTTTTTTTTTGGAAAGATCCCTGGATTCCTAGACCTAATTCCTTTAAGCTTTATTCTCTGGTTCCTGCTTCCAATGCTACACATACTATCAGTCACTATATCGATAATGACAGTGGAGAGTGGAATTGGTCCCTTCTTCAACAGAATCTGTGGGAAATCGATCTTGACATGATCAGGAAAGTTAAATTTAACTTGCAGAACACAGATCGATGGATCTGGCACCAGTCTAAAGATGGTATTTTCTCTGTTAAATCAGCCTACTTAGTAGCTATCTCTGCTAAAGAAGCTCTTACCCCTTCTTCCAGCTCAGTTAATCAGACTTTAGATAACAAAATCAAGAAAAGCCATTGCAGTCCTAGAGTTAAGCTTCTCTTTTGGAAATTTAAACACAACATTGTTGCTTGTGTAGCGAATCTCGCCAGAAGAATAGGAGGTTCTCCTCTTTGTTGTTTCTGCGGCTTGATTGATGATATGTTTCATACTTTCTTTGGTTGTATCATGGTTAAACACCTGTGGGAAGACATCTTATTCTTTCCAAGTCATCTGATTCCCGAAGAGAAAGATGTCCAAGAGTTCATTTTTCTGATGTCAAAAACTGGTCCAGTGAAAAACTTGACAAAGTTATAAACACCATGTGGATTGTCTACGATGCCAAAAATTCGGCAAGACACAATCCCCTCCATTCATGGATGGCTCTGATTGAAGCTAACCAAGCTTTTGTTGCAGCTCATAAGATTACTTCTGAAAAGTCTAGTGCTGATTCTATCACTAAGTATGTTTGGTGTCCTCCTTTGCAGAATTCTCTTAAAATCAATTGTGGAGTCAAAATCAAGCGCGGTTGTGTTTTGATCTTGGCTGGATCCATTAGGAAGTACGATGGTGGTATTATGTTTGCCTTTAACAAAAAAATGAAAGCTTCCTGCAGTCTGATAGGAGCTGAGATTCAAGGGATGGTGTATGCTCTGAAATGGTGTGTCGAAGAAGGGTACCACAATCTCGAGATAGATGTTTGCAACCCAGATATTTACAAGTTCCTGAAGTACAAGAGGAACCTCGGGTCTTCGAACAGCAGCAATATTTTGTGGGAACAACTTGCTTGTCTCTCTGATCTTTGTAACTTAAACAAGATTATTCTAGATAACTCTGATTGTAATTTTCCGGTTACTTTGATTTCTCACATGTTTAATAGTTCGATTATGTTTAAATGTTGGGTAGGAGAAAACATTCCCTATTCTATCTCTAAGTCTTGTACTTTTGATGTGGATGATCCACCCTTTTGAATGAAATCGTAGTTCCAACGTTATGATAAAAAAAAACACATTGCAAGTCGACAAAGGCAAATAAGTCAAGCAGTCAACACGCACCGAAGTGGCAGTAAGTAGCGAGTGATCAATACAAGGTAATGATATCACGAAACAAATGAGGTCAGAATGGTAAACCAAACATACATGCGACTCATCTCTGAATTTCGTTTTCTTTTTTTTTTTTTGTTTAAAAAAGAAAAACAAGTCAAATTAACAGCTAATGTCAAAGTTAATATGCTAATCCTAATTATGTAAAGCAAATTTACCTCCATATACGATCAACCAAATTCCAATTTAACAAAACTAAGAGATCAAGCTAAAAAGACTTTCCACGTCCTATTTTTCAAGTCAAAGGCTCTAAGCTAAAGGTTCTAATGAAATGAATAATTAATTAACCACTAAACTAAAGCAGTAGAACTTATTTTCATCATCAACGTTTTTCATTCATATTTTTTTTGTCGAGCCCTGTTGGGATATTGTGTCATCCATACAAGCCCAACCCAACATAAGCCCACTTCTATTTCTATTAGCCCATAATTAGTATTAACTATGTCATTATTTATCTTTTGACTTATCTGCAGTTAGTTGAGATACGGTTCAATACATCGGTATATATGCATGTACAAACTCCCATTGTAATTACGCTGAATAACAAAAGCAATATTCTCTCTACTTCTACTTTCACAAACCTAAACACGTCTAATATCCAATATGGTATCAAGAGCAAAGGTTTATTCCACGTTTTAGTTAAGTCTCTGGTTTTACACAACAATGTCGACTAGAGACAAACACGAAAAGAAACAAGAAAAGGAGATTCCTTCTACTTCGACAAATGCAATTGACGTGAACAACCCTCTATACGTTCACGCAGCAGAAAATCCTGGGCTAATACTGACATCCAAATTCAATGGAACTGGGTTCCTAGGTTGGAAGTGCGATTTTGTCACAGCCCTCAAATCTAAAAACAAATTTGGCTTTCTAACCGGGAAAATCAAGAAACCTGATGAAAGCGATGAAATCAGATACACAGCGTGGGTGAGGTCTTGCTCCTTGGTGGTTTCTTGGGTGAAGAACGCTGGGCTCCAACGCTCTTGAAGGCGTGCGATATCTTGATGATCCACAGGAGATTTGGACCGCGCTTTGCGACCAATATGAGCACAGCAATTTGGCTGTGATCCACCGCTTAAAGCGAAACCTGGGAGAGGCAAGGCAAGAAGATGAATCTGTAGCAGAGTATTACAACAAACTAAAGAATTTGTGGGGAGAATTAGAGCAGGCACGACAGCCAAAGAAGTGTACCTGTGGCGGCTGTACTTGCGGGGTCAATCAGGCTATTAAACAGACGATGGACGAGGATAAACTGGTACACTTCTTGATGGGGCTTAATCGCAGTCTTCTGTCGATTCGTGGGCAGATTCTCGCGATGAAGGAGTCGCCGACGCTTGAGAAGGCCTTTTCTCTTGTTATCTAGGAAGAGGAACAAAGGGGAAGCAAGAACTTGGGGGAGGAAGCCAAGTCATTCTCCAGCTACAGACCTGCAAACACAAGAAACCCTAGGAGTAGATCTGAAGGAGAAAGGAAGAAAGTGGTATGTTCATACTGTAAAAAGACAAGCCACAATTCGGAAGAATGTTACTAGAAAAAGAAATGTAACTATGCAGAATGGATTTATCGTGAGTTATTAGCACAGGTGAAATTGATAAAAGAAAGAAATTAATACTCAAAATATCCGTCGGGCTGCAAATTAAAACCCGGTCGCAGTAGTATAGAAGACAGAAGCGGCCGGGGTCAAACCGTGGGACTTATAGCGAGCTAAAATAGTTCCTAAGCTTGTCACAAAAGGGGGGGAAGTTAATTGACTTGTTTAAGAGAAAATATTAAGCAGATTAGAAAACTGAGTGCAGATGAATTAAATGGGACTCCGGGTTCAGGTTAATATGATTTAATTAATTGTGCTAACTCTACCGGTTTAATAAAATAGTTTGGCAAGATTCCTGTAATTTTCTTAAGGTCCGATGAAAACTCTTAAGAACTCGTTTACCTGTAATGCAAGGTCCGATGAAAACTCGAGCAGAAGCCTGTAAACGGCAGAGGAGTATGAGGCTTTATTCTTGCAACATGTATTAACTTAAACGATGAAAATAAGTTCTTACAGTTTTACGGCTTAATTAACCCGTCTGTTTCTAACCGATGAAATTAAAAATAGACTTAGTAAGGCTTTTTAATAAACCGATGAAATTTATTAAAAAGGGAGAGAAACAAAACTTTAATCGTAACAAACTGAATTTATTTTAACCGGTAGAAATATGTTACACAGCTAACAAACCATAATTAAAAACCCTTGCCCGGAGCAAATCCTCCTTAGCCAGACATATTAACTGGTAATAAGTCAGACAGAGGTTGGACGTAATAATAGCACGGAGACGTGATTAGTGAATGGAGAAATGAGGAGAATGAAGAGTGGAACATGTACGTAAGTTATTGTAAGTGAAGTGGGTGAATTAGAGAGTTAATGGAGTGAAATGATATACGGGAGTGATTTAGTGGAAGAGAATGAGATGAGGTGAGTGTGAGTGATTTTCAGGTTTTCTCCGTGCACTCGTACAAGGCTGTAGGGAATGGGTATTTATAGAAGAAATTAAGAGGTAGTCTTCCGTAGATATTTGCTTCATTGATTGCTTCATTGATTGAAGCATTAATTGCAGGGGACAGGAGCAGAACGCGTGAGCGAAATATGGTAGGCGGTGCAGAGTAGATAGATATGGCGATTGAAGTTGAAGACGATGACTGCGCGAAGAAGAAAACTAGTCCGGTCGTTGATTTTAGTCTTAACCGCCTATTAAGAGGCGGTTTCTTGTTGTTGTCCGCCCGTGGTCCGCCTCGCGGTTGTGTGTGGTGTCCGCCAGTTACGGGGCGGTTGCACCGTGAGAAGACCGCCTGATAAGTAGCGGTTGGTGGTGGTGGTGTCCGCCCCCTTAATGGGCGGTTGCATATGGTGGAGTCCACCACTTAATAGGCGGTTGCAGCCCGTGAGAAGACCGCCAGCTAGTAGGCGGTTGCAGTCCGCCACTTAGGTTGCAGTGCTGTTCTTGCTGACCGTGACTTATTTCGTTCTACGAACTTCGACCGGCTCTAGATTCTTCGTTTGGACTCTGTTTTCTGAGCCGTTTGTGTCTACGCGTTCATCTCTGCATCTACTTCACTCCCGGCTTGGTTTTCCTCATGTTAAACCAATAATTTTGTGAGATAAACAATAAAACATAAACTAGAGGAAAACTAACCGAAGTGGAGAAATGAGCAAGAAAAGTGCTAATATTATATATGAAATACACCTATAAAACATGCTCATTTTGACACTTATCAAACTACTGTAAGAAGGCCGGGCATGACGACAGTGATTGTTATTTTCTCCATGGAAGAGACGCGGTGTTAGCCCACAGGAATAAAAGTTTCGTGAATGTCGCGAAAGAAGGGGAAAACAAAGTCAAGATGATGGGTTGACACCCAAGCAACTTCAACAAATAGCAGAGCTTATTCGCAACATCCATGCCGGAACCAAGACAGAAGAAGTCAGCTATTGCAACTTCTCAGGTAAAAATTCTTACTGTACTTGCAACAAACTTTGTTTCATGAGCAAGGACACACAAAATGATTTCGACGGGGAGTGGATAATGGATTCAGGAGCCACAGATCATATGACAGGGATGAAAACCCTAATTCGAAACTGGAAAAATCTCGAGACAGATAAGATAGTGATTTTACCGGATGGAACTTCACAAACTGTTAATCGGAAGGGAGACGTGAACTTAGAGAAGAATTACTGGTTGAGAGGAGTGCTTTATGTACCGAATTTTGTGTTCAATTTAGTCTCTGTGAAGAAATTAAGCAAGCAGCTCAATTGCTCTGTGATTTTTTATGGAGATGACTGTTTTCTTCAGGAGCATTCGACAGAGAAGAATAGAAGAATTGGACGTGACAGAAACGGGCTGTATGTACTGGATCACATTGAAGCGTAGACTGGGTTGAGCAACGCGATATTGGACCGGAGCGAAAGCTTGATAGTGGGTCGTGGGTTGGTAATTAGCCCAAAGGTAGAGGAAACTCATATAAACTAGGACATGTACCATTCAAAAAGCTAGTTTCAATGGGTTTAATAAAAGAAGTAGATTTTCCAGAAAATTATGCTTGTGATATATGTTACAAAAGCAGGGCTCAGCGATTACCGTTCAAGAGTTCCACGATTAAAACAAAGAAACCATTTAAAAATGATACACATCGATGTGTGGGGGCCATTTAAAGTGGAAACTTATAATGGTTTTAGATATTTTGTTTGCTTCGTCGATGACTACACAAGAACGACTTGGGTTCAACTTCTCAAATTAAAAGGTGACGCTTAGGAGGCAATAGTTAATTTTATAAGAAGGGTAGAGCGACAATTCGAAACAAAATCAAAGTTGTTCGAACCGATAATGCAAAAGAGCTTGGGAGCTCTAATGAAGGACAATCATTTTATGCTAAGGAAGGGATAATGCACCAAACAACTTGTGCATATACTCCACAACAAAATGCCGTGGTGTAAAGGAGGCCCAAGTATTTTCTAGAAACAGCAAGAGCTTTATTTTTCCAATCCAAAGTGCCTCTGACATACTGGGGAGAATGCATCCTACATGCGACATATTTAATTAATAGACTTCCTTCGAAGGTGCTACAAGGAAGGTCATCTTTTGAAAGTTTACATGGCAACAAAGTCAAGTATGATGAGATAATGCCATTCGGGTGCTTATGCTACAAGACTTTGGTGAGTAACAAAGGAGGAAAGTTTAGCCCAAGAGGTGAGGCTTGTATTTATCTTGGGGAGGATCCAAGGAAGAAAGGGCACAAAGTTCTGAGTATTACAAGTCAAACCATGGAAGTGTGTAGAGATGTGAAGTTTCATACTAATGTTTTTCCATATTCAGAAATCAAGAAAGATAACAGCCAGTCTTCAACAGATACATGTGATGAAGAAAGGTGTGTTCAAAATTTTGATACTTACCACATAGCTCTTGCTGATGATGAAAGCCAACCAAGTGGCACAGAATTCAATAACATTGAAGAAGAAGTTCAACCTGAGCTACCAGTACGACATTCAGGTAGGGAGAGTCATAAACCTGGATACTTAAGTGATTATGTTTGCGGTGCTACTTTTTTCAGAAGGTGTTAGACAAAAGATTTTATAGAGATAACAACACATGCAAAAACCTCATCACCGATTGTGAAAGTTTAACAGAGATAAGGCCGGAATTTTGCACCGCACTCTTGTCACGAGAATATGCCAAGGTTCAGGGTATCATTGATATGAACGAACCACATAGTTACAAAGAGGCGGCTAGACATAGCCATTGGAGGGAGGCTATGAGTGCTGAATTGCAAGCACTTAAAGACAATGACACATGGGACATTGTCACTTTACCTAAAGGCAAGAAGGTAATATGATGTAAATGGGTTTATAAAACAAAGGTCAAATCAGATGGGTCACTTGAAAGATACAAAGCAAGACTAGTTGCAAAAGGTTTCACACAACGACAAGGGTTAGATTACAATGAAACATTCTCACCAGTGGTAAAAATGACTACAATACGAGCTCTTATCATGGTTGCTCTTACCAAAGGATGGGTCATTAACCAACTTGATGTCAACAATACCTTTTTACACAGTGATCTGGATGAAGAAGTTTATATGAAAGTTCCAGATGGGCTTAAAGTCCATGATACCAATAAATCTTGTCTTCTCCGAAAATCGTTATATGGGTTAAAACAAGCATCAAGACAATGGTTTTCCAAGCTGGGGAATTTCCTACGAAAGCTTAACTTTTCTCAATCCAGGAATGATTATTCACTATTTTTCAAGGAAACTGAGAAAGGGAGAATATTCATTGCTATTTATGTGGACGACATATTAGTCGTGGGACAGAATCAGGAAGGTATAAACGGCATCAAAAAGGCACTAGATCTGAACTTCAAAATCAAGGATTTGGGAAGCTTGCATTACTTCTTGGGAATAGATATTATCCGAACACAACAAGGATACATTCTCTCCCAATGAAAGTTTTGCATGGATTTGATAAGTGAGTTTGAATGCAACGATAGGAGGACCACACGAGGACCCATGATAGTGGGAAAGCAATTGTTGTCTGAAGAAGGAACACCTCTACGTGATCCTACAACTTTCAGAAGGCTTGTAGGAAAACTGAACTATCTGTCTAACACACGCCCAGATATCAGCTTTACTGTTCAGAATCTAAGCCAATTCATGAAAAACCCCACAGATGTCCACATGGAAGCAGCCTTGCATGCCTTCTGCTACATCAAAGGAACAGTGAACTATGGAATCATGCTAACCGGCGGAAACCATCCATCCTCCCTTAAGCTACTAGCTTATTGTGATTCTGATTGGGCAACTTGTCCTAATACCAGAAAGTCAGTCTCTGGCTACTACATTTTCCTCGAAGATAGCCCTATTTCATGGAAGACCAAGAAACAAGGTTCTGTATCATTATCAAGTGCAGAAGCTGAATAACGTTCCCTCCGACGTATGACTGCAAAATTAACTTGGCTCACCCGTATGTTACATGAACTAGGAGTTGATAACATTACACCAATTCCAGTCAAGTGTGATAATCAGTCCGCGATACACATTGTAAGGAATCCTGTTTTTCATGAATGGACGAAGCACATTGAAATTGACTGCCATTTCGTTCGAGAGAAGATTCAATAGGGTCTTGTCGACATTATCTATACTCACACCACTACATAATTAGCAGACATGATGACAAAGGTTCTCCTAGAAACAAAGTACAAGGATCAGCTACCACAAATGGGAATGCACGACGGCAACAAGACAAGCCTTAGTAATCTAGCTTACCTACGGCTTGAGGGGGTGTTGGGATATTGTGCCATCCATACAAGCCCAAGCCCAACATAAGCCCACTTCTATTTCTATTAGCCCATAATTAGCATTAACCATGTCATTATTTATCTTTTGATTTATCTACAGTTAGTTGAGATACGGTTCAATACATCGGTATATATGCATGTACAAACTCCCATTGTAATTACGCTGAATAACAAAAGCAATATTCTCTTTACTTATACTTTCACAAAGCTAAACACGTCTAATATCCAATAAGCCCAATTACGTTTCCATTTGTTCCCCAGACACTAAAATGGAAGCATTCACAGAGAAATTATCCGATTGATACAGAATGCATGAATACAGGAGGCACAGTTAAACATGCTCTTATTGGGGCCCGAATTAGCTTGATCGATAATAGAGAAGTAAACATATCCACATGGGTTCATACCAACATATAGGAGAGCATTCTTAAAATAGACACTAGGCAGATAGGAAAAGCATGCTCAGGTATGGAAGTCATTTTTCCAAGGCCGAAAGCACACATACATTATTCGACTAAAGCAGAGATGAGGGGTTTTGAGGTTATAATTAGGTACCATCAGAAGAAGTGGAGATATCCCCTGCACCCGAGACGAAAATATTGAAAGACGTGGAGATATCCATGCTTATTCGGACTGAAGTTGTATACGTAGAGGAAGACGGTGGGGATCTCCTGCACATAGAGGTGTCGGGTGTTTTGTCGGGGTCCATCTAAAATTTGGTGACTCGACTTCAGGTTGGGGATACTCAGAGTGGACCGTCGGGAAAGAGAATGAAAGGGGCGCAGAGCAGGTGTGCTCATGTTTGCCAGTCGGGTTGCAAACACCGTGAATGAAGAGAATGAAAGGCAGAAAGCAGGTGTCTTGTTCGCCAGTTCATTTGTAAAATTATCAGGATTGAAGAGAATGGAGAGAGGATAGTTCTATATGTTTCTTGTTCTCAAGTTGGGTGCAAAATTACCGTTTGTAAAGTGAATGGAGGGTGTAGAGCCAATGTTGCTTTGTTCGCCAGCCAGGTTGCAAAATTACCGCCGTGAAGAGATTTGTACTCTAGGGAGTTGCAAAACCGTGAGTAAAGACAGGAAGAGATGCAGAGCTTGAGTTCCTTGTTTCCAGTCGGGTGTGTAAAACACCATCGGTGAAGCGAAATGAAGAACACCAGGACTATATCCTCACTGTTCTGCAGCCATGTCCATCGTTCGCCATTGTTTAGGAAAAAGGTACCCCAGGGAATGGGAACTCATAAAAGAGAAACAAGAGAATGAATGAGATAGGTTGTTGTGGGATTGGTGTCTTGTGGAATACCGGGAAAAATTGGTGTCGGCTACAATGCGTCAGTGCCCTCTTTCAGGTGTTGTAGGGTTGAGCAGTGATTGGATTGGGCCGGCCAAGAAATGGGGCTTCGTGTAATAGGGCTTTATTTGGTCCAATTGAACGAAGCTAAAGGAAATGAGGAAAAATAATAACAAGATATATTCTAGTGGGATTTGAACATAAAACCTCCTACTTGACTACTTCTCTCACAAAGATATTAACCAGCTAAACTACTGAATGAACCTGATGTTGGTATATGAGAAATAATAAAAGAACCTGACTTGATACGAATAAATTGACTAAAATGCTAATACTTCAAACACAAATACAAAGTAAAACAAAAGATGCTATGTAACAATGAAGTGTTCCCATTCTTTTTTTTTTAATAAAAAAGACATGAGGTAGTATAATGAAGATAAAAGAACATATAAACAAATAGGTAAAAAAAGAGAATAAAAAACGCATAAAATAATAGAAACTATTCTAAAAATAATAATGATAAAAACAAAGCTAGAAGACAATACTAATAAATATATACATGTAACAACATTGATAAAATTGAATAAGTAAAAAGGGAATAAAATAGAATGAGATAAATAAAATTGACGGGTTTAAAAATGATTGATTGTTAAAAAACCATTTTTGAAGGATTAAGTTTTTCCTCAATTTTATTATTTAAAAATTATGAGGTAAAATGGTGGTTTTATTTTGACGCGCACAGTAATGTGTTTTGAGATGGAAAGGCGACGACCCTCTTTTTTATTTGTTTTAGTGAATTTTGTTTTAATAGGGTGAGAATTTTTGGTGTCTACAAGATGTGATTAATCGAAATAGTCACTTGGTAGCAGCTTAGATAAATATTGATGAATTTAGGAGTTACATAAATTAAGTATAAGGTTATATAATTTAAAGGAGTTATAAACCTTATGTGTTTAAATAAACAAAAGACTTATTAATTGTGTCAAATGTAATTAAATAAAGTATAGGGTGCCAAACATTTAATTAAAGCCATAAGGGGCTGTTTGGAAATTTTAGAAACATAAAATATGAATTTTATAAAGTTAAAGTATTTAAAGGTACGCAAATTCTACTGTGCGGAACGTCCGCCCACAGGTCTGTGCAGTTCAAGTGATTTGGCAGTCCAGTCAGCTGCTGACTGGATTGTTTTGCTGACTGGGCAGCCTTTTTATATATACTTTAAATGGTTGTAACTTTTAATGTATAAGTCCAAAATAAAAAATATATATATCATTGTTCATCTAAATTCAAGCTCTTCAAAACAAGGCCAGTCATGGATATGTTTTGACAACTTTTAAAAAAATTATTTTTATATGTACACGATGATACACTAAAATGATAATATGATTCATTAATTTTGTACTATGATTCATTAAAATTGATATCATGACATTAATTAATAAGTGTGAATTAGATTACAAACTTTGGAACCAGTCAAAAAATCATTATGTTTTGTAGTGTATTATTATGTTGTATGGTGTATTTTAAACTTATATGATGAATCATGTATTTTCATATATACAAATATTGTTTTGTTGTATTTTGTTTGAAATTTTTATTTTTATATGTTACGATGATACACTAAAATGAAGATAACGATTCACTAATTTAATATTATGATTCATAAAAATTGATATTATGATTCATTAACTAGTAAGTGGTGAATTAGATAACAAACTTCGGAACCGATAAAAATCATTACTATTTTGTAATGTATTATTATTGTTGTATGGTGTATTTTAAACTTATATGGTGAATCACGTATTTTTTATACATACCAAATATTATTTTGGGTTGTATTATTGTGTAAAAAAATTTATTCTTATATATTTGCGATGATACACTAAAATGAAAGATATGATCATTAATTTTGATATTATGATCATTAAACTGATATTATGATACACTAAAATGATGTTGTGAATCATAAGTCTCATTGATATATATGGATATATACATGTAAATAATATAAAATTTAAAAGTTATCCAAACATATCCATGTTTGCTCTTGTTTTGAAGAGCTTGAATTTAGATGAACAATGATAAAATTTTTTTTTTGGACTTATATTTTAAAAGTTACAACTAATTAAAGTTAATATGATAAAAAGACAGCCCAGTCAGCAAAACAATCCAGTCAGCTGCTGACTGGACTGCCAAATAGATGAGACCGTACGCTGTCAGGTGTGAGCGTCCCGCGGCGTCGACCTGCTGTTAAAGGTAAAACTAGAGAAACAAATGTGGCCAATTCGTAAATTATATAAGTATGGGTCAGAGGAGTATTTTAGGTGGCCAACCTTGACCACATGTGAGGTTTGACCAAATTAAAATAATAAAAATAATTATTTTGGTAGTTTAAAGAAATATTAAGTCAAAAATAATAACTACAAAAAATGTGGGATTAGTGTGTAATTACCGAGGAAATAGGGCTAGAACGTGAATAATATGACCCTAGGGGGTCTGTTTGAATTATTTGAAGAATTTTGGGCTGGTTTTTTTGGTTTAATAAATTAAGGATTATGACATATAGTTTAAAGTATTAAAATGTAACATTTACAAAACTTATGGGATTCATATGCAAATAATCGAAGGTTTGGGATGGAAATAGTATTAGAATAGCCTAGGGGCCTGTTCGTAATTTTAGGAAATTAATTGGGTGATTTTAGAAATTAAATAAGTTAATATGTATACTATAAAGTTATGGTATTAAATTGTAAGTTTATGAAATAAAGAGGGGCAATATGTAATTAAAAGAAAGTTGTGGGTGAATGGAATAAATCGAGAAAAGGAGGATGTGATGTTTGGATATTTATATGTGTATTATAAGGTTGAGGAACCTTAGGGTATAAATTAAATAAGGGTAGAAATGTAACAAATATAATGTTTGGGTTGATTTTATAAATAATCGGGAAGAATTGTAATTTCCGAAACATAGTTGGGCGATTTGAGATTAATAAAACTATAGGCTGATTATATGATAAAGTTTAAAATGATATAATGTGACATTATATTAAATATAAGAGAGTATGTTACAAAAGAATTAATATGGTATAAGTATACCTTATAAACAATCACATAAAATAATGGTTTTGAATTGGAAATTTGGGAAGTATAATATATGGTTAGAAACCTTATGATATAAGGAACCTAATAATTTATTAAATACATTATATAATATTAAGATAAATTCTTAAATAGAGGTTTGTGAATAAAGGACACAAATAAATAAATGTATACTCCATATGAAATAATGAATTAATTAATTATGGAAAACCTAATAATTCACATGATATGAATTTATAACATAAGGTGAAAATGTAATATGATTGATTTAATCATATAAGATTAATGTGGAAAGAATTATAGGTTGGAAATATAATTATAAGTGTAATAATATGATTTAGTATGAGTTAGTAAATAAATATTGATTATAATTAATGAAACATTGACTTGAAACATTGACCAAGTCAAACTAGATTGACCTAACCAACACAAATTGACCAAGTGGTTAAGTTGACCGACATAAAAAGGATATGTAATTAAAAGTTAGAATATAACTTGGTCAAAAATAAAGTATAGCAATAGACTATATTATATGGATATATATATGTGTGTGTGTGTGTGTGTGTGTGTGTGTGTGTGTGTGTGTGTGTGTGTGGGTGTGTGTGTGTGTGTGTGTGTGTGGTGTGTGTGTGTGTGTGTGTGTGTGTGTGTGTGTGTGTGGTGTGTGTGTGTGTGTGTGTTGTGTGTGTGTGTGGTGTGGGTGTGTGTGTGTGTGTGTGTGTGTGTGGTGTGTGTGTATATGCAATATGTGTGTGTAATTAAATTAAGTCTTAAGACTTAATGTAAAACCCGAACCAGACAATAACCAGTTAAGGGTTAACTACTAGGTAAAGGTTAGAACTCATTTTGGGATGGTTGAATAGACTTGAAACATGGATATTGATATTAGAGTTATACATTCCAGAGATACGGGCTCGAGATACGAGCTTCGAAAGTGATAATGATAAGCGTGATACGTCACGCTAGCATTGTTCAACGGTGAACGGTATGTGAATGTGTGGTCTGAACGTCCTGAGGGTTTCCTTGGATTCAGACATTGTGTGATTTATTTGCTGAAAGAGCGATATCTGTGTTATGCATGTATGTGTTTATGTAATCGATCATCAAAGCGTTTATTAATTGTGTGCGAACGTCGATCGGACAAGTGATACCCATTATCACTAACTTGTGTGTGAACAGTTGGGAGGAACTCTGAGTACTAACTTATGAGTGTAAACTACTCCTAAAACACTAAGTGAGATACTTAGTTAGAGACCCGGTATTAGCCGTCTCTAGAGCGATGACTCAAACTGTACCACCACCTTGATGACTTCTAGGCATATGTGTAAGACCCGATGGACATCTAATGAATGTGTTCTCCAATAACGAGATCAAGATCTCCAAAAGATTAATTAAAATACTCTAAAAAATGAGAGTGTGATGATTAAATGATAAATGTGTTTAGTAAATCATGGGTTGCATACGTTCCAGCAGGTTGTGCATAGTGATCACTAGAGCATAACACCCGGATAGGGTCTACTCTTGTTAAATCTAATGAGCCGGATACGATCGTTAGTCGGAGTGTGTTGCCGTTGGCACCATGGCTTCGGCCACATGGACGTCTACCACTGTAGACAAGAAGACCATCTACCCATTGGTAGTATGGCATAAGACTACTTGTAACACTCCAACTACTAATTCGCCACTCATGATAATTAAGATCGTCAAACGCAATTAAACTCGCAAAGGAATTACAACAACTAATGGGTGTTACTGCTGCTAGTCACCCACGTGACTAGCTAAGCCCTTCCAACCAATCCAAGTAACGGTCTGACTAATTGATTACAATACCGTGAATCTCTCAAAAATCAAATACAGAGCCAAAAGTGGTTTACCAAGTTCCAAAACAATGGACATATACAACAGTCAAGTTCAAAAGTCCGTATACAAAATGGGTATAGACAAAATTCAAAAGTACACCCCTAATCCTAAGTCTACCCCACCTACACTCGGTCGGGTCTTCATAATCCGTCAAGTACCTGAAAAATTGGTGCCCTAACTGGCTCAGCAAAAAGCCGGTATGATAACGTGTAGCCCACAAGCTACCGGGCTACACTCAACTACTTGTCGTCTTAACATGCGATTCATTATTTAAATCATGCATATATTTTTTTATATATAATAAGTGCGGTAAACACACATCATGCCAGCACATAATCAATCAACAATCAGACAAGCATATCTTTACATTGAAATCGAGCCGTCACAATCGATTGTCCTTTCCTTAACCATAAGTTAGGTTAAACCCTCCGGATTTCCATTGCCATTTTCTTTCTCAGTTGGTACAATCCTCTCATTGGAATTGTTTAAGTGTAATTGATTTTATCCTTGTAATCCACACGATGGGATTACATACATGCCTCTCTAATATTTCTTATGACAGTCCGCATTTTACGACTGTTATAATTCTTTTAATCTTAGGGCTGGTGCCACGTATCAAGTGGATGTTATACTCCCAAGTCAATGTCCCTTGCCGATGGTGGCGTACTTACATCTCACCCCCGTCCATGATCATGTGCCAAAGACGTCACTACAAGAAAAATCAGATTTAGCTACCACTGTATATCAGTAGCTAAATCATCAGTTTTGGTAGCTAAACACAACGGGCTACCGCATTTTATGATTTAGCTACTGATATACAGTGGTAGCAAAGGTCCTAGTGGCTAAATTAAAAATAGCTACCGTTTTGGAATGCGGTAGCTATTTCGCTTTGGTCTCGCTACTACTTTTCCTATAGCTAGATATTGCTACCATTTTAGAATGTAGTAGCCAAATGGCTACTAGTGTAACAGTAGCAAAATGGCTTCGAGTATAACAGTTACGAAATCGTTACTAGTACATCAGTAACAAAATCGATACTAAAATATAAGGTAGCAAAATGGCTACTAGCAAAGCAGTATCAAAGTTGCTACTAGTATAGCAATAACAAAATCGATACTAGAATGTTAGGATATGTTAATATACTTAGGATATATTATTTATTACTTTCCAGATTTAGGAGTTAGTATATATCCTCATACTTAGGATATATTATTTATTACTTTCCAGATTTAGGAGTTAGTACATATCCTCATACTTAGGATATATTATTTATTACTTTCCAGATCTAGGAGTTAGTATTTATTCTCATACTTTTTCTTTCCCTTTTCATTTCACTCAGGGTGTATATATATGTAACCAGGAGCTTCATTCCAGATCATCCAATACAATAGAAAATTCCATCTTCTTCAAACATTCGCTCTCGTCTCTCGTTTCCCTCTCGCCTTCTTTTCTAAATCCTTCTCCCACATTTAACATGGTACCAGAGCAGGTTGTCCACAATTAACTTGCCTTACCCGATGGCAACCAAACACAGCGATAGCGAACAAAGCTTGACCGAAAATGACGAAGCGTCCGATGCAGGCGAAGAAGACGACGAAGTCGACAAACCCAGAAGGCGCACCTCTCGACTTGACCCTTCAGACCCATTGACCGTGACTAGCGCAGATCAACCAGGAATATCCCTTACCGCCAAGAAATTCGACGGAAAAGGCTTCCAAATATGGAAGAAGAAAATGGAGATCTCGCTTCTGGCCAAGAACAAGATCAAAATGATTGACGGAACCTTACCCCGGTCCAAGGTTGCAAAGAGTCGACGAGATGCCTGGGATCGTTGTGATGGTCTCATCAGATCCTGGATCATTTCTAGCGTAGATTCGTCGATTGCCGACGGACTTATATCCCGCAGTACCTCTCGCGCCATGTGGAAAGCGTTGTGCAAGAGATACGACCAGTCAGATGGTACTCGCTTGTTCGAATTGAGACGAGAATTATCTCAGGTAGAGCAGGGTACATCCAGTGTCGCAGATTATTTTGCTCGCTTGGAAAAATTGTGGGACGAAATTGCTAGTGTTTCCGATGTTGATACTTGTGTCTGTGGTTACGGTGATAAAATTGCCAAAATGATCGAAAATCAAAAACTTTTCGAATTTCTTTTGGGTCTTCGAGAAGAGTTTATCAACGTCCGTGGGAATCTTCTCATGAAATCCCCTTTACCTAGCGTGGATTCTGCCTATTCCGTTATTCTCCACGAAGAGAGACAGCGCGGTACGAACAAATCAGGTAGAAATTCTGTCGAGACTTCTTTTGCCAACACTGTGAGCAAGGGCGATTCGAACCGAAACAACCGATTCAAGAACAAACGAGAGGAGACTGGCAAAAGGAACGACTGTGCGTGCTCTCACTGTGGCAAGTCCGGTCACCTTAAAAAGGACTGTTTTGAGTTGAAGGGGTATCCAGATTGGTGGAAGGGAACAAAAGTCTCTTCCGCAAATACAGTTCAACGTGGCGAAGGCAACTCCAACTCCCACGGTTTGGATGTAGAAAGGTTTAATCATATCTGTGATATGCTGGAACAGACAAGTGTTTTCTCTGCTAAAGGAAAGAGTACCTCTGCTATTAAAAACAATGTTGAATCTGCCAGCTTCGCAGGTAATACTCATAATCAGTTTACTACTGATAATTCCCAACGGTGGTTGATAGACTCTGGTGCTAATGATCATTTGGTTGGTGATATTAGTTTTTTGGGTAACAAGAGGAAATTGTCTAAACCTCGCTATGTTACTATGCCTAATGGAAATACTGAAACATTGACACCATAGGCACCGTAACATTTTCAAACAGTTTGAAACTTGAGAATGTTTTATACGTTCCTAGCTTCAATCTTGCCCTCATTTCCGTAAGTAAGCTGGTTGATCAAACAGGTCTGAATGTTGTTTTTGATCGAGAATTCTGTTATGTCAGGGCCCTACTTGGATGAGTAGGAAGCGCATAGGATGCAAGAGAGATGGCCTCTATACCTTGGATGTGGATTCTTTGGAACGAACCACTTTTGACAGTTGTAATAGTGTGTATATCACACCTAGAGATCATCGTACCAACAAAGCCTTGTTTTGGCATATGAAAATGGGTCATCCCCCTTTAAGTAAGATGCTTAGAATGGGTTTAGTTAGCAAGGAGGATGTTCCCTTGAGTTTTGCCTGTGACATTTGCTTTCGTGCAAAAGGACATCGTCTTTCATTTCCACATTCTGTTCATAAATCTGAGGTTTGCTTTGAGATTATACATCTTGATATATGGGGACCTTGTTCTTATGCGAATCATGATGGTAGTAAATACTTCTTGACTATAGTGGATGACGCTAGCAGATGCACATGGACTATTCTTATGAAGCAAAAGTCAGAAGCCACCCTTCACATACAACATTTTATTCTCATGGCTGAAAAACAATTTAACAAACATGTTAAAATTGTGCATTCGATAATGCATACGAATTGGGATCCTCTACCATTTTGAAACATTTCTTTTATGACAAAGGTATCCTTCACCACACCACATGTGTTCACACACCTCAACAAAACGGCATAGTAGAACGAAAACATCGTTATTTGTTAGAAACTGCTCGTGCTCTATTTTTTCAATCCGGATTAGAGATGGATATTGGGGAGAAAGCATCTTAATGGCCACTCATCTTATAAATCGTTTGCCCTCTTCTACTTTAAATAACACTTCACCGTATGCGTTTCTCCATGGTGTCCCACCTAAATTCAATACTTTTCACACCTTTGGCTGCCTTGCGTATCACACCGGCCCACATCTTCCGCACACCAAATTTGATAATCGCGGGTCCAAGGCCGTGTATGTTGGGCCTGGGTTATCTAAAAAGGGGCACCGATTATTATTATTAGATGAACGTAAGATAATCACGAGCCGCGATGTCACCTTCTTCGACAATATATTTCCTCTCATAAACGAAGGGAAAAATGACACCGTTTCTACCTTTCCCATTCCTTGTGATGATGATGTTGTCGACATTTCTTCTGATGTTCCCGTCTCTCGACCAGAAACGATGACTCAACAAGATAATCAGCCAATTTCCACTTACATTGATGATAATTCCACTCAGAGAATGACACAACAAGTGGATAGTAGTCCAGACAACATAAGTAACAGCATCCGTGATCCTCCTTCCGAGAATGACTGTATTTCTCACACTGAGACCATTCTTCATTCTCAACACTCTATTGCTCCCGCTGACACTAATGATCCTGAAGAGCAAACTGATGGCTCTTGTCACAATCCGTCAATCTCACACCTTAGACGATCGTCTCGCAGCCGGCAACCCCCTGCTAAATTCCATGATTACGAGTGTAATCAAGCGTCTATTGACTGTTTCTCTCAGATTTTGGCTACTCGTCTTAAAGCCCCTCAAGCTCAATACATTACCATATGAATTCCTTGACGGACTTGAGCCCATCTCGTGTCATGTGCTGCCAAGTGCTAGTTATTGTCCAGATGAGCCAAGATCTTACAAAGCGGCTTGTCAACATCATGAATGGAGGGAAGCAATGGCGGCAGAGTTAAAAGCTCTTGAAGACAACAACACATGGAGTCTTGTGAAACTTCCAAAAGGAAAAAGATGTATTTCTTGTAGATGGGTCTATCGGGTCAAATACAAAACTAACGGAGACGTAGAAAGGTATAAAGCCGGTTGGTTGCTCGGGGTTTCACACAGAAATATGGGGAAGATTTTGATGAAACCTTTTCTCCAGTAGTCAAGATGACTACGGTTCGTGCTTTGATCAGCGTAGCCGTTAAGCGTCATTGGTTTATTCACCAACTGACGTCAACAACGCTTTTATTCACGGAGATCTTCACGAGGAGATTTATATGCAACCCCCGATGGTCTTGAGATTGAAACCAAGGGGTTAGTTTGCAGGCTTCAAAAATCTTTATACGGTTTGAAACAAGCTTCTCGACAATGGTACTCCAAGCTTTCCACCACTCTCACTCATCTCGGATTCACTATATCTGAGAACGATCATTCTCTTTTCAAGTGGACCAAAGATGACTCTATTCTTTTCCTCGGAGTCTACGTTGATGATATAATTCTTTGCGGGAATGATCAAACCAAAATTCGACATGTCAAGGATACTCTTCACCAACTTTTTAAAATTAAAGACTTGGGTAATCTAAGTCGTTTTCTCGGGATGGAATATCACCATACCCCAACGGCGTTGGAATCACTCAGCATCAATTTGCCACCAATCTTCTTCGTGATTATAATGTCGATTCCCAACAGCCTGTTGCTAGCCCCCTGGCTCCTAACATTAAGCTACATCTTCATGATGGTCAACCATTATCAGATGTCACATCTTACCGACGGCTTATGGGAAAACTTAATTATCTCATCAATACCCGTCCGGACTTGAACTTCAGCATCCAACTCCTAAGCCAATTCAACAATCAGCCTTGTCAACATCACTGGGATGCTGCCATCCACGTTCTTCGATATATAAAAGGGACTCTTGGATATGGCATTTTCTTCAATAATTCTGATAATTTCTCTCTCATCGCATATTGCGACTCAGATTGGGCCACTTGTCCTATTTCTCGCAGGTCCATAAGCGGTTACTACATTCTCCTTGGCGGTGCACCTATCTCCTGGAAATCAAAAAAGCAAACATGCGTCTCCCTTTCCTCCGCCGAAGCTGAATATCGTGCCCTCCGTCGTGTCACCACTGAGCTGGCATGGCTCTCTCGTCTTCTTCACGAGATGGGTGTCCCTGATATCACACCCATTCCTCTCCGGTGTGATAATCTGTCTGCCGTTTTCATTGCAAGGAATCCGGTCCTCCACGAACGTACAAAACACATCGAGATTGATGTTCATTACGTTCGTGATCAAATCAAAGCCGGCCTCATCAATGTCACACACATTTCTAACTCATTTCAGAAAGCTGATATGCTAACCAAGGCTCTCACCGGGAAAGAATATCGTCGTCAACTTGACTCCATGGGGATGATTAATGTGCTAGCAAATCGATGAAATCTTCTTCCATTTCTTCGATTTGAGGGGGGGTGTTAGGATATGTTAATATACTTAGGATATATTATTTATTACTTTCCAGATTTAGGAGTTAGTATATATCCTCATACTTAGGATATATTATTTATTACTTTCCCACCATTCAATCCCATAAGAAGTGGGAGTCATGTGCCCGCGCAACTTGACTATTCTTTAAATTGAAGACTATATTATGTGTACACATCTAGGATCGAACCTTACATTCTTTAAATTGAAGACTATATTATGTGTACACATCTAGGATCGAACCTACAACGTATGAGTATAAATAGACCTCCATACCAATGACATATTAATTCAAACTAGTGTGTTAAAATGTGCATAGCAGGAATCGATCCCCCGATGTTTGGGATGAATATAGAATGTCTTAACCATTGTACCATGATAGTTATTCACATCAATATAGAAACTACGTGTATATATTGAATGTTTGATACTGTAAATATAAATGGAAGTTTTTACCGAGACATGATCAAACCAGGGATATATTAAAATTAATAAAATAGATATATGGCCGATTATATAATATAACAAATTAATTTAATGCGACCAAATAGTAAAAGCTAATAAAAATTTAAGTATATTGGATTTTTAAAATTATAAAAAATTATAAAATATACATATCTATCTTTTAAAAATCTTTGAAATGTCAGAAATTATACAAAAAGATAATATATTAGTAAAGTTACTTATATAATTAAGTCTAATTATATAGGTTACAAATACTAATATATATACATCATTACATGAAATTAAAACATTTAAATAATATATTTTGTTTTGTAAATTTGTATAATATAATATTTATGTATTTAATTGATATATAATATTGTATAATCTTGACTAATTTAAATTGTTTAGCTTTACTATTTTTCAAAATCCTAATTTGTATGTTGTTTTGAAATTAAAAACATTAATATCGTATATTATGTACATTTTATTATAATTTGTTAATTTTAACATTTTAACCTACACGTCAACTAATTTAAATTGTTATTAGTTTAGTTTTTTATGTTTTATTAGGTTTATGTGGCTTTTGTAAATAAAAGTGTCATATAGTAAAAATTGTATTAAATTAAATATAAAAACACAAACACATATATATATATACACTTAACTATAAATTATATTACTACTATTTTTATATTAATTTGTAAATTTTAATCAACATATGTACTAATTTAAATAATAATACTTTTACTCTAGTTATAATGTATTAATATGTGTGATACTTTGAGACTTAAAAATATTATAATATCAAAAATATATTATGTTAGGTATATCTTATATGATAATAAAATTATAGTAGTAGTATATAGTTAATTATTTTTCACGAGTTAGACAATTTTTATTTAATTATTGTTCTTTCCAAATTTTTGATAGCTAAAAGCTAACCAATATACTATATTGAAAAAATAAAAATTTAAAAATTTATATAAAGATAATATGTCCACTATGGCAGTAGTAGTATAAGGTTAGTATTTCAAACTATGTAGTAATCACAAGTTTAAGTTATTAAGAATAATAATTTTGATACCACTTTCATTGTTGTATTCTAGCATAATATCAACTAAAGTTTATTAGCATATTAGTCAGTAGCAATTTCAAAATTGAATTATATACGTATCACACATTTAAATTATAAGAGAAATATAATTTTGCTATCACTTAAAAATATTAGCTATCATTTTTTATAATGTAGCACAATATTAGCCATAATCTCATTAACATCATTAGTCGGTAGCAATTTCATAATTAAAGATAGTAACAATTTTATGCTTGCTAAAATATTCGTTACCAACGCCCAAAACAGTAGCAGAATGGCAACCGTGGTGAGTGTTAGTAGCAATTTTATTAACTTATCTTATCTATTTGGTAGTAGCAACTTTTAGTAGCAATTTAGCTACTAGTTATAATATTTTTCGCTACTGCTGCTTTAATAGTGACACAATAGCTACCATGATTGAATTAGCCACATCTTGTAGTAGCTATTCCGCAATTTAGCTACCAACATTGGTAGCTAAATTGTTCTTACAAAAAGAACCAAGATGAAATCAAAAATAGCTACTACTAATGGTAGCAGTCTTGTCAGGCGATAGCGATTTGGCTACTGTTAAAAAATCTAGCTACCATTGTCGTTGTTGTAGCAAAATAGACACCATTATGTTAGTACCATTAAAAATCAGTAGCAATTTTTGAAAGTAGCTACCAATATATGTGTGGTAGCAAATCATTGGTAGCTAAATCTGTTTTTTCTTGTAGTGCGTGGAGCCAACTGCTTGACTCTGGGGCAGCGCAGTCCATAGCCGCACTCCAACGAGGTTGGACCTGATGTAGGTACCATCCTCACAATCCAAATAACACGCGTGCCCGGTCTACCCGGTTCCTCTCGTTTCCCCCAATGTTAGTTACATGGAAAGTTCTCGTAGTCTCTTCCTTGTTACTTCCGAACATCGTTTGTTATTATTAACAGTCAACGAGGAGGTCAACATTTAATTCTCATACTCACATAAGTTAATCTCTTAATCTCCTAGGATTTCCCGTTCATGTTCCAACTCGTTCTCTCGAGTGCTAGCCTACTCTACGGTGTAGTTAGCAGCGCAACAATTATATAGTCAAGATCACCGTCATGCAATCACAAACAAAAATAGCAATAATCCAGATTGCACGCTTAATCTTGAGGTCGTTTTTCACACAACAGCTAGCACCCAAGCCGAGTATAACTCGGTAGCAAGTAGGCTACAAGAAATCATACCTTTGCCTAATTGTCGTCCAACTAAACTCGCTTAGCTCTACCGGCTATCCGAGGTGAATCCCACCTATAATTATTAACCAAATGTATTAAATACCGTCCCGGTTGTTATTTCTTTATCGTATTATTTCTCTCTTTCGTTTCGTTCCTTTCGTGCATGTGCATGCATGCATACGTTTACGTAATAAATTAAAATCCTATACTTATGTCATACCATACTCTTAAATATACTCACTTCATTTTTCCATATGTGACAATAACACTTTCATATCATTTCTCACCTTATATTATCCTCCTTATATTCCTTAGTATTATTATCTTATGTAATATTATCCACTTGTCTTATAAACTATCTTCCTCACTTAATTATTTTAACTTTGAAACTTACATTATTTTAATTATAGAACAGCCCCCCATACTCAACCTATTCTCGGTTTTGCCCTTAATCTTATTTAAATCACATTTTGACCTCATAAACTTCCTCGATTCTACAATTGACCCTAATGACATTTATTTCATAAACCTTAACTTTATATGAATTTTATTCTCTCCTAATACCCCCACTATTTTCGGTAATTTACCTACAGCCCCCACTAGTTAATAATTTTTTTTTCTTTTCGGTTTAGTACCCATTCATCCTTCCTAATTATACTTATGCCCCTTATATTTCCTAACCTTTACAAATTATTCTAATCTCTTTAAATTTACAATCTCAACCAATCATTCCTTAAGCTCGGTCAACATGCCTCCCTAAATTGTCTTTAACCTCCTAAATTCTATTTTAACCCCTCATTCTCAGTTTTTGCTATTTATACCCCTTACTTCCTAGAATTTACACTCTAGCCCCAAACTTATCTTAATTTCCCAAAAATTTATAATATAAGCTCCTACATTATATTACATCACCATAAGGTCTATATTATGGTTTGTTCTCGGTTTTTATTATCCCTACCCCATACTTTTGAAAAATTGTACTTTTACCACATAACATATTAATTAGTCATTAGGTACTTATGATTAATTTTAGTTTGCCTAATATTTATAACCCAATTCTGTATACTCCTCTAACTCACTAATCTCCCATTTATACAGCATAGTTCTTGGCTGAAATTAAATCCTAACATACAGTTTTGTAACCCATGCTCTCGGACATATATATATATACCTTCATAACATATGGTTTCAAGGCTTAATAAGGTTACCAAATACTTATAAAATACACTACACATTTAGCTAAGGTACAAAATTTATTACAACCCTTAAATACACCACAATGTCCATAATATCACACCAATTTTCGGATAGCACAATAATATTATGTTCCAGATTTGTATTTGTTATATTCATGTTTTTAACCTTGTAAATGTGACATTTAAATTACTAAATCATTAGCAAATCTAACAAAGCATCCCTCCTTAGTTTATAACCATTTAATCATCATTTTTAAACCCATTTTAGGTACTGATTTTCGGTTATACAGCAGCACATACATTTAACTTCCAACACTAGTTAAGCATGGATTTGGGGTTACCTTCATGAGTTCAAAACTTGCTCCCAAGCTCTTGTAATTTTCGGCACCTATAGTATAGTATAGGAGTTCATTAAATCTTTGTTTAAACTTAAACTAATGTAGTGTTTAGGATGTCAAGGTTTAGCCTAGGTACTTACCACTCCAAGTATGTCTCTCCTCCCCTTCCTCCTTGTTTTATTTTCGGACAGCCCTAAGGCTTAGGAACTCCAAACCGGTCACAACATGTAGAAGAGAGTATAGAACCTTGTTAGGATATTTAAGTACCATAATGTAGTTCATGTAGTTTAGGGTCCCAAAACATAACAAATGTATTTAAATAGAGTTTACCTTGTCTAATAGGATGGTATTTCTTCCTCTGATTTCGGCAATACTAGGAAATGAAGAGAGTTAGTTACCTTGGTTATTCTAGGAATGGAAGATGATTATGACATGAAAACTCTAGATTTCATGGTCTTACCTTAGGACTTGTCTAAGGGATTTTCGGAACTTCCAAGCATGGAGAATATGGGTCTTAGAGCTTGGAAAACAATAGAACAATGTGTTAGGAAGACTATCATTTTCGGTTTTAATTTTTGCATAAGGGGAACTTGGGAGTTTGAACTTATTTTTACCTTAGGAGGTGATGGAAGTTGATGTAAGTTTTCTCCTTCAAGCTGGCCGGTTTTCAGTGCCTCCTCCCCATGTTTAGGTTTAGTTTTTGTGGAGAAAATAGTAGGAGTGTGTTCCTCTTGGTGCGTGGGTTCCGAAAATACAAGATTTTTGGAGGAAATGAGCTAGGGATTTGTTCCACCATTAATGGCCATGGATAATGTTTGAAGGTTCCTTGAGGAAGAGGATGAAGAAGGTGGGAGATGAGGGAAGTGACTGATCGAGAGGGAGGCTAGAGGAGGAGTAACATTACCGGCAAAGAAAAATTGTGAGGGAGAGAGTATGGTTATATTGGAATGTGTTTGTCCAGATTGTCCTTTGCATGCTATTTTTTTTTTCAACAAGTACACCCTTTCTTTTCTTTCCTTTCTAGTTCCGGTAACAGCAACTAAATTGGTTGCTTAGTTGGCTTCTTATAACATAGTTCAATTGTAGTTTACTAGGCTAGTACAACCTATTAACTACTTCCCTTATTTTACTCATCCTACTTCTCCTCTCATTCTATCTTGCTTCTGGTAGAAACAAACAGCTTGGTAGCTTTGTTTTGCTTTATTGACTTTGTTTCTATCATATTATGTCATGTGTACTTGGTAAGTACAAAGTCACCTAGTCTCCCTTCTTTTATTCTCTTCCCTTCTGTCTGCTCTTGGTATTAGCAGCAACCGGTAGCTTATTTTTTTTTGCTTCCATGACTTGTTCAATTGTATATTGTTAGGCAAGTACAAGGTACTATTATTTCCCTTTGCTTTCTCATTTTAATTCTCCTCTTCTTTTCCTTTGTTTTCCTCGGTAGAAGCAAGCAAACTGAAGCTTTATTTTGCTTCTCATGACTTATACTCTAGTGTGTAATAGTATGTGGCAAGTACAACTCTCATTAATTTACTCCCCCATGACACAACTCATTCTGTTCTTATTTGTTGTTTTCGGATGACATAGTGAATCAACCCTCTCTTTTTTTTTCTTTACATTATTACACTATGTAAGTTATGACACGTATTAATCTATTCTACAACAAGTACAACTCTCCTTATTTTCTTCCATGATTTCCTCCTCTCACATTTCTTCATTTGTTTCTTACAATGCCATACGGTGGCAATTTTTGAAACCGAACAGCCCCTTTTCTTTTGTTGTTGTTTTGCCTTAATGTAGTATATTACATGTACTCTTATGTATTTAGGTGTTATTCATTTTGCTAGTGCATTGGGTAACTTGTAACATGTACTTATATGTTATATTTGGATTTATTCTATGTGTTGTAATATATATGTGAATACCTTTATGTATATTATGATTCTCTTTGATTTATTATATCCATTAGTCTTATGACTTAATAATCAATCCTTGTTTATATTCTCATTTAATTTAATCTACTTCTTAATTAAAGTAATCGGGGTTCGGGGTATTTCACTATTGTCCATTTGTGAAAGTGTGAGGTTAAACGGGGAATTGTCCTTAACATGACACTTGTATGGCTATGTGTAGACTGATAGAAACGGGGCTTCAAATGATGGATTTTGAACAAGAGTAATAAATTCTAATCAACTAACTTGTGATCCTTACTGACTACATGGGTTGATATCTTGCAAGTGATGTGGCTATTGTGAATTGTTGTGTGAATAATTAAGTGCCTGTTGTGTGTTTAATTCCGCATTTACAGTATTTTATAAGCATGTAAACGGAACAGCATGAAACGAATCTCATGTTAAGTAAGATGACTAATCAACCTAAGTGGCCTAAAGGGGTCTAGGATCACATTTAGCATACTCAGCAGTTGGCTAAGCCTTTATGACTTCATATTACAAGACTTGATCGAGCTACGAAGCCGGAGTGTGGGATTGTTGGGTAGTCATCTTTGTCTTAGTTTCCGCACTCGTCAAATTTTAATTTGTATTATACACTGCGATGTAAGTATTGGGAACGTTCTAGATGCTCACTGATCTACATTTTTGACTTATGGATTTAGTATGTGTAGGTTAGTAGTAGAATATCTCGGTTCATCATAGTGATTATCGATTCTAGTATTGTGATAAGTATTTGCATCTTTACTCACATGGGTGAGTAATGGCATGTGATAGCCCGAATTAGAAGTTAGATTTACTTTCCGCTGTGAGCCGTCTTTAATTAAGTTACGCGATTCCAATTATTACGTGATTAAGAGTAGGGGTGTGACAAATGGAGAAGAGAACAATAGAGAAGGGAGAAGAGGAAGGAAGGAAGGAATGTTGAAGAAAACTGTCGAGAGATTAAGAACGGGAAAAAGAGCGGACAAAGGAAACATCCTTTTCTAAATCCATACCTTAATTCCGATTTGCAAAAAGACCTCCTTCTCCTCTTTCACTTCTTCTATCCACAATAAAGCCTAAATGTCATAAAATACACTTAAAACAAGATATTGAAATAAACCAACTTGCAATAAAATTCGGGTTATATCACTCACCCTATAGATAATCTGATCTGCTCTTTGATAATTGTAGTAAGTATAGGATCACCCTAGAATGAATGTAACAATAAAGCCCTAAATATCTTCTATTACGTGATAGAGATCTCTTATATCTTGTTGGTGACTTTCTCTTAAAACATAGCAGTGTGGTGTAGAAAAGCACAAATGAATAAGTAGAAATGAGTTTCCTTTTATAATGAGTTAGTTTGGGCAGTTGACTGATTTTATTTCCAATTTTCAGGAGCACAACGTCCACATTGCATGATATTCGTGCCTAAATGTTTCCAGAACGTTTATGAGCCTTGGCTCTCAATCTTTGGTAAACTACAAAGCCAATAGAGGACTTGACAGCGTTCTCCCATAAATTTTACGGCAGTTGCAACTATCATCTCCAGATCGACACCAGATGAACGACGGACTCTGTCAAGGTGATAGACTTGATGTGCTGAGAAACTTTATGTGTTGTTCATACATTCTTTGCAACACCTTTTCTTTGTTTGAATATATTTGTATTGGTTGACTGTGATGTTGATCAACCCATCAACTCGATTGATCGTCTGCCTTCATTACTGCACTTTGTCTGTATTGATGGACTCATCTATAACAAAACTTCATTTTTTTCATCGACTCAATTCGGATGAGTCATTCGGCATAACCTATAAATTCCAATAATAATTGAACCTGATCTTATTTCAAAGGCCGAATATAGAAAAGGATCGATCCTTATATATTAACTACAGTAGAATTTTATTTTTGGATCTTATTATTTATGGACACGTCGGAATAATAATTACAAAGACAATAGCTACAATCGCAATTAATCAATTTTCTAAATTAATAAATAAAAATGACACGAGGAAAATCTTTTTTAACCAACATGCTGATTACCAAAAGATGACAACAAATCCCGTGTTACAAGATTACGGATATTACAGAAGAGAATAACGACACAAAACAACAAACAACTTCTTTATTAAAGATACAACCAAAACATTGCTGCAACTGCTAGACTCATACAGGTCCCCCATATATAGTGATTAAGCTACTGTTGTGGCAATATATGGGCCACATTTGGTCATGTCTCTATCTTAATCTTCTTTTCACTTAGGCCCTTAACTTGATAAATGGACCGGATTGGTTTCAAATCAACAGAACCTGAGAAGAATCTCCCACCTCATGCTGCATAGAACCATACGGAGATAGTAGTCTCGCTCCCTGGCTGTACGATATGCCCCTATGGTGAAGGCATTCTTTGAGGCCGTCAGTCTTGGTTAGAGTTTGGCATTTAGGTTCTGAACAAATTAACAAAGTGTCATTTTAGGTGGAACTGAGTAGATGTTGCACACAAATGAACAAAATTAATTTCCTCTGTTATACGGTAGTCTACTATAACTCTTTCATAATCATGGAAATACAGCAAAAGACTGAATATGACTTGACCAGACTGATGTATGGTATCTGGTTGTAATTGAAGATTATAGGCGATATGGTCGGTGGTTTGTTTAGACGAGTGGGGTGTGTGCAATCTATTCCAATAAGAGTGGGCCGGTAGACAATAAGGCTCACTCATTGGTGCTAAGACTATCAGTCTAGTTATAAATAGTACGTACGTTACTCTTTGCTTTTGTGCAAATTGTGAGGACAGAACAAAGAGCCATAGATACAGAGAGCAGAACGTGTTAATTAGCAAAAATGACCAGGCTAGCAACAGAGGGGAAGCCCATTCGCTGCAAAGGTAAAAAAAAACTCTTATATCTTCATCAGTGATAATCTACTAGATTTGTACTATCTTCCACTTCTCTTCGGTTTGATTATCTTGCTTCCTGAATCACAAGAACACAAATCATATCATTTGTTCATTCTTCTTTCTTTTGTTTTGCTTGCTTCCACTAATGTAGCTGCGGTGGCGAGAAAGGCAGGGGAGCCACTAGTGATTGAAGAAGTGATAGTTGATCCACCGAAAGATGACGAAGTTCGCATCAAAATCATCTGCACTTCTCTCTGTCACACTGATGTCACCTTCTGGAAATTAAACGTAATAATTCTTTTTATCTGGTGGTTCTAAGTTAATATTATTAACTCATACAAATTAGTAACAATAACAACAATTGATTGTCCAGGAACCTCCTTCTTGTTTCCCCATGATCATGGGTCACGAGGCTGTTGGGTAATAATCAACAAACTAATTAATTACCTCCCTCTCTCACTCCATTTCCACTTTTTCTGCTCATTCTAACTCAACAACACTTAATCACTCTGCTGTGTATGTATGTATGTGTGTATATCCAGAACCGTGGAAAGTGTAGGCAAGAATGTGACAGAAGTTATCCCAGGAGATTACGTGATCCCAACATTCTTAGCGGATTGTGGTGAATGCCCAGATTGTAAGTCCACCAAGAGCAACTTATGTTCAACTCAGCCATTTGAGATCGCACCCTACATGCCGAGGGATAAGACGACACGGTTCAAAGACTCCAAGGGTGAAACTATTCACCATTTTGTCAACATCTCCAGCTTCAGTGAATACACTGTCATTGATGTTGCTCACATTGCAAAGGTTGATCCAGCAATCCCTCCGAATAGAGCGTGTCTTATTGGATGTGGGATATCAACAGGTAAATTAATACTCAATCGAAGAGGAAGAGCAAGCTGCTAGCTGCTAGCTGCTAGCTGGTAGCTGCTGCTGCTGCATTAATGTTCGTGATTGATTAGAATTGGGTTTTGTTTGTTTATGTCTTGTCTGTCTGTTTTAAGGTGTTGGTGCTTCTTGGAGGGCAGCTGGGGTGGAGCCAGGAACAACTGTTGCTGTTTTTGGGCTAGGTGTCATTGGGTTAGCCGTATGTGCAGTTTTTAGTTTGAATTTGAATCACTACTAATTATCATCCTCAGAAATTTTGTATATTCTCATCCTATATATGAACTTCTACTACTTTGTACATTTCATTGATTCTTCTTTCCTTGGTTCTGAAAAAATGTATCAAGGCTGTGGAAGGTGCAAGGCTTTGCGGTGCTAAACAAATCATTGGAGTTGATGTAAACCCGGCTAAACAAGATATAGGTAATATATAGTTTAACATTCAATTCAAATCACTAGCTAGTATTCAATTCATCATCTACAGGGCTGGACAAGTGGATTATATATGTAACCCTAGTTTCTCAATTCAGGAAAGAAATTTGGAATGACCCATTTCGTCAACCCTAAAGAGTGTGGAGACAAAACTGTGAGCCAGGTATATATAGCCTCAATTGACTGTCCTTGTAGAGATAAATATAAGTCAGGTACATAGTTTATATGTTGTCTATTAATTGCGCACTTTTGGTATTATTTATCAGGTGATCATTGAGATGACTGGTGGTCAAGGAGCGGATTACTGCATCGAGTGTGTTGGCTTAAACTCTCTGGTAACTGAAGCCTTTGCTTCAAGTAGAAAGGTTTGTATCTGTTCACTATAACTTATGGCATGTGCAGGAGTCATGATTTCCCCACCATAAAAGTTCAATACCTTCTTTATTTCTTTCTTTACCATCTTCTTTAGTTTGCTTTAATAAAGATACAAAAATGATCTTATTAGGGATGGGGAAAGACAGTCGTGTTGGGTGTGGACAAGCCAAATGCTGTGATATCTCTTAGCTCTTTTGATGTTCTGATGAGTGGAAAGACTGTAATGGGAAGTTTATTTGGTAACCTGAAGACCAAATCTGACGTTCCAACCCTTGTAAAGCGTTACCTGGACAAGGTAGATATATATAGAATCATATATATGGTCCCATTCTTTCAACCTATGACATATGATGACTTATTTTTGGTCAATTTTATTTTCATATATTTATGTATGCATTTCATAGGAATTACAATTGGATGGATTTGTAACTCACGAGATGAAGATTGAGGACATCAATGAAGCCATGGACCTCCTCATCAAAGGCGAATGCCTTCGGTGTGTGATGTGGATGCAGTGACAGCAAACATAAGTGAACGATCAATTGTATTTTCGGTTTTAGTTGCATATTATCACAACATATAAGCTTGTTGTTGTCATTTCCTTTAAGTTATGTATATTACTACTTTTGAATAATTGGTATTGTATATGAAAGAACCTTGGATATTTTATATGTAATTTTTTTTGGATAATTTGGTCATCAGACCAGTTTTAAGGCAATCTAAGCCAAAACCTCTCGTGGCACACCGTACCAAAATAGTAATATCCAAATAGTTTCAATCAACCTAATCTGCTAGACAACAGCACTACGAAATAGGAAATACAACCATCACAACAAAGACAACAGCTAAATATGTATAATGAGCTGACAATACTAGGAAATGAAGCAAAGAGTCCGAAAATTAATCTGAATAGCTGCATCATTAGAGTACAACCATCATTCTTCAACACCATAATCATCAAATCCATCATCTCACCCAGCAACAGTACAGGAAACCCAATCAAAATCACAATAAGCAACAAAGATCCATGGATTTCATTATCGAGCAAAGTGGCATTACTAATAGTGCCTTTGATGTACGCTGAAACAGTATTTCCTATCCTAATACAATCCGATCAGATTTACTATCCTACGTTACCTGGTCTCGACTACAGAATCTCGTAAGAGTGGAGAGAGAGAGAGAGCCTTTAGCTAGAATCAAGTGTAAGTTTGATTGCCAAATGTTGTGTGTCTTATTTCATGGGGGTACACCCCTATTTATAGTATTTTGGGCTTGGTTACATGATGCCAGCCTATATTTTACATGTATAAGTACAGTTTTACCCTCTCCTAGCATTTTTGGCCGACCACAGACGGCCGGTCGTACTACATTTTGCCTTTCCTAAGTCCTACTTTCATCCGGTTGAGACGGCCGGATGCTCTATGCGTCTCTACTTCCATCCCGCTAAAGCGGCCGGATGCTCTATGTGTCTCGTTTTGGCTTGGTACCATTTCTTCCCTTCTCATCAGTCCCACAAGTTCTATCTTTCTGAATTTTTGGTGAAGAAAATAGAACTTCTGTGTTTTGTGCTTCGGTGAAAATTTTTGCGACTGCGGCCAACTCGGAGGTTTTTTGGTCTGTCTGTGCTTCGTCTTTTCCTTATCCCAGTCCCACAAGTTCTTTTTCTTCATACTCGGAGAAAAAGAACTTCTTTATTGGCCACGTGCGAAGCTCGTGACTCGAACCTGTTCCGTACCGCTTTTTTGAATTTTTCCGCCTGTTTTTAGTGTAGAATACGTAGGGTCCTTCTTCTATCTAATCATCGGAACCGTCTTTAGGAAGCGTGTGGCCCTTTCTTTTTCCCTGCAAAAAGGTGTTATTTGTTTGTACACACATATATATGTTTTATTTATTTGGGCGGGAGGAGACTTTCTTTAAAGCCCGAGTTTTTAAGCTTCCTTCTCTTTCTTCCTCTGCCATTTTGCTTCGACTGTCTTCTTCTCTCACCGCTTTGTTATCGTGTTCTGTCCTTCCTTCCATTGTCATTGTCCTTTGATTTCGTGCTAAGCTCAACAATGTCTACCTCCGCCGCAAAAAAGAGTAAGCTTGCTGCGAATTTTCTGCCTGCTATTGAGGCGATTCAGGGCTCTCGCTCCCCTAATGGCTTTCGCCCCACATACCTGAAATCAACGAAGCCCTTCTCGTCCGGGCGCCAGCCTTTTCCTTCCTCTCTTGATTACTCCTCCCTTTGTGATTGTCTCAGGGGTGTCGAAGCCCCACTTGGTACCCAAATTTACCTACTATCCTCCGAATCTCACCCCTACGATGACTTTGGTCTTGGGTATGTAGTTTACGCCGATTTTTTTCGCTCCGGCCTGACCATACCTCCACACCCTTTTGTTTTGGGCTTTTTGCTTCGTCGCTGCTGCTCCCTTGCCCATTTACACCCGAAGGCCATTTCGCATCTCCACGCCTTCGTCTCTCTTTGTGAAGAAAACAAGATTCGGCCAGAGGGTACGGATTTTTCCCGATTCTTCACGGTTAGGGTTGATCCTGACAGCCT
This sequence comes from Limonium bicolor, assembly GCA_023374045.1. Classification (NCBI taxonomy): domain Eukaryota; kingdom Viridiplantae; phylum Streptophyta; class Magnoliopsida; order Caryophyllales; family Plumbaginaceae; genus Limonium; species Limonium bicolor. The sequence continues at coordinate 48,597,598 of CM041782.1, forward strand.
AACCCTTATTGCGAAGGCCGGATACTCCCTCTTTGATTACAAGAAAGTCCACGATTGGAGTTCACGGTGGTTTGTCATCATTCCTCCGTCCGGCCGCTGCCTGGGTGTCCCATATTGTGCCGAAGTCGCCAAAGGCCAGCTGATTTGCCCCCTACTCCTCCGGCCGAGCTGCCTATTTCGAAGATTCTGAGGGCACAAAATAAGAAACCACCGACTGTTGAGGTGTTTTTCTCGAATACACGTTTGTCTTCTCTGAAGACCTATCACAGTGAGTGTTTAATTTTTAGTACAAGTTTTGCCATCTTTGTTGGTTCTCTTATTGTTTTGGTGTGTCGTATGTAGATTTCTTCCAAAAGGGGGACAAGATCGGTCCTTTCCATAGCGGGAACTTCGTCACCTTCAAGAATGGGGACGAAAAAATCAACTACTATGATACTCTGGATGCGGCTACCGATGCGGCTGAGCAGCTTTTGGAAAATGCTCCCCCTTCTACAAAGCGCTCCAGGCAAGAAGCCAGAGATGACCAAGCTGGTCATTTGAAGAAGAAGAAAAGGCTGGAATCCCCTGAACATACCACTGCCGGATTGTCAGGTACTTAGCACGTGATCCTCGAGTCCGGGCATCGTGTCTTTCTTCCCCTCACCCTTGGTTCGGGTCTAGACCTCGGTTCTCGCCTGGGGTGGGGGTCTGGTCATCCGACCCCGATTTGCGAGCAGTTTCCTGATTTGTCGGGTTACTTTTCTTCAGATCCTGTTCAAGAAAATATTTTGGAGGCCACAGGACTCCGCACTGGTCTTCCGGCTGAACAAGGTTTTGACCAATCCCTCCTTTCTTTTTCCTCTGCCTTTTATAGTGCCCTTCTGCTTCCGGCCTTGTATGTATTTGAACTTTTTGTTAATGAAATTTCATCCGTTTTTATCACTGCGGCAGTCTCTGTTCCTGTTAAGCAAAGACTAAAGAAGAAGACCACATCAAAGCCAAAGGCTCCACAGCCAAGGACATCAGGAGAGGGACAAACCTCTGGCGACCTTGAGGCCTCAGCCTCATTCTCCGTTGATGTTGCTGCGGCTAAGGATGCGGCACGGAAAGAGCAACGGAGTATCGGCAGGTGCCTGAAGATCCTGAGCTTCGGAGCAAGCAGAGAGAGGACATCATAGCTTCTTCTTCTTCCTCCCCTCCTCCTCCTGCTCAGGAGTCCTACACCGGTCCCTCCCAAAAGGAAGGTTGGTTTTACCATCACGGGCACCCCCTCCGTTTGATATCTTGCGAGTCTGCCAAGTATTCCTCCGTCTGGAAGGAGGCAATAAAGAGATCCGGTCATCCAGACGGGATCTTCGCTCCTCCGGCAACCGTTACTGCTACTAAACAAAGGTTGCGGATGGGAGATGGGGGGGCAGATGCCATCATGCGGCATTCCCTCCCAATAAACGATGTGTTTGAATTGATGTGGGGGGCATCTTTCAGGTTGGTGCGCACTCTTTTAAATATCTTTCTTTGTGTCTATCTCCTGCTTTGTTTTGCTTTTTCCTTAACTTTGTGAATTGTGTTGTTTTTTAGGTGATGTCCATGGCCCAAAGTGCTGAAGTTCACTTCGGTAACCTCCAATCCAGGCTTCGGTATGAGGAGAGCCGAGCCAATAATGTTGAAGAGGAATTGAAGCTGAGCCGCTCCTCTCATGATGCTTATATTGACCAAGTCCAGTACGAGATTGATCTCAAGGCGAATGAGAGGACCGAGGCAATAAACAAGGATCTGCAGCTATCTCGGCGGGAATGCGAGCGCCAGCGTGATGAGTATGAGTTACAACTGAAGAAACTCCGAGAAGAAATTTTTTCTTTAAGGAGCCGGATCCTGGAAGCTGACAATACCTTGATAGAGGTACGAAATCATCTTGTTTCTTGAGAAAGATAAGCTGGCTCGGGCCTTTTCTGACCTAGACATTTTGCTGGATCAGGTGCGCTCTACTCACCGGAATGAGGTAAATTCCATTCAGGCCGACAAGGCTTTTTTCTATCAGAAAGGAATTCTTTTAAGCAGGAAGCTGAAACGCTTGAACTGGAGAAGCAAGCTCTTCAACGGGAGAACGAGGCCCTTGTAGAGGAAAAGGGGAAACTCATGCAGGAGCTTAACGGTTTGTTGGAGGAGAAGGCCGCACTGGAAGAGCAGTCAAGGTCTTCCTTCGAACAAGAGAAACAGTCTTTGCTCCGGGATTGTTCTATCTTAGAGGAGGAGAAGAAGGTCCTTGCTGCAGAAAAAACTGTCTTGGCGAGTGAGAAAACCAAGCTGGAAGAGAGGGTAAAGGAGCTGGAGAAAGCTATGTCTCGCCCCCAAGCTGAGAATACCGAGTCGTCCAGCCATGGTAAATTCTCGGATTTTCACTTTTTTTTTGTGTCACTTCCCTTCCCTTCTTTTATTCCTTACCTTTCTTGTGCTCCGGTCAGGTTTGGCTCTGCCAATCTCCTGAATCATGTCCGGAAGCTGAATGATCGGGTAAACACAGCTAAAGAAGAGCTGTCTCTAGCCAACGCTCAGCGTGACAAATATCGAGCCCAAGTCCTGACCCTTGAGTCCTAGGTGGCCAAGCTTATGTCGTTTTCACGGCAGTCTCAGGAGGAGATATAGAAGCAAGGTACAATTAATGCTCATCTTAAGGAATCCTTCGCTTCTCAGTGCCGCAGGATAGTCGACATCTGCCAGCAGATTATTTCAGAATACTTTCAGAATACTTTGGTGCTGGCCAAGCTTCCTTTCTTCCGGCTGGAAGCAATGTCCAGCCATCAGCCGGAGGGGTGCAGCGTCTTTCTAAGAGATCCAAGTCTTCTGAAAGCGTGGCCGGTAGCGGTGATAGATTAGCTGCTGAGAAAATATAATAGAAGTTTCTTTGCTTTTAGAGGGTTTTTTTTTGCATGTATCTTTTGTGTTTTCCGAATCTTTTGTAATGATTACACTTTTTGTAATTGTTTTTACCCCACTCTTGGGAGGAATACAAGTTATACATTTCACCATCTTTATTCATTTGTCTGCCGGAGTACTTCTTTTTTTAGCCAATTTGTTTATTACTGTGGCATTGTCCCCCCTTTTTGAATGGTGTACATATGGTCACCCTATACAAGTTATGTTAGTTAAGTATTCGCCCTTATGACATAAGAAGCTTGCGGCCTATTGACTGAACTTTTTGTTTTTTAGTAGCCGAATCTCTCTTCTTTTTTTTTAAGTATGGCCATCTGGCCGGATTTTTCTTTCAAGGTATGACAGCCTGCGGCTCGTTGGCGTGCTTACTTTCAAGGCATGATAGTCTGCGGCTCGTTGGCCGGTGCTTACTTTCAAGGCATGATAGCCTGCGGCTCGTTGGCCGGAGCTTATTTTCAAGGCATGATAGCCTGCGGCTCGTTGGCCGGTGCTTACTTTCAAGGCATGATAGCCTGCGGCTCGTTGGCCGGTGCTTACTTTCAAGGCATGATAGCCTGCGGCTCGTTGGCCGGTGCTTACTTTCAAGGCATGACAGCCTGCGGCTCGTTGGCCGGTGCTTACTTTCAAGGCATGACAGCCTGCGACTCGTTGGCCGGTGCTTATTTTCAAGGCATTACAGCCTACGGCTCGTTGGCCGGTGCTTACTTTCAAGGCATGATAGCCTGCGGCTCGTTGGCCGGTGCTTACTTTCAAGGCATGATAGCCTGCTGCTCGTTGGCCGGTGCTTACTTTCAAGGCATGATAGCCTGTGGCTCGTTGGCTGGTGCTTACTTTCAAGGCATGATAGTCTGCGGCTCGTTGGCCGGTGCTTACTTTCAAGGCATGATAGCCTGCGGCTCGTTGGCCGGTGCTTACTTTCAAGGCATGATAGCCTGCGGCTCGTTGGCCGGTGCTTACTTTCAAGGCATGATAGCCTGCGGCTCGTTGGCCGGTGCTTACTTTTTCTTTTTTTTTGAAAATAATACCTCTTTATTAAAGAATCGTAGATTTTATACATAGAATTTTTTTCAAACATTCTCCATGCCAAGAATGCGGCAATTCGTACCCTTCACCATTTTTAGGCGGTATGAAGCTCGTCCCGTCCTTTGGTGTATGATGTACGGTCCTTCCCCTTGGGGCTCTAGCTTCTTAGGCTGCTTAACTTCTCGGAGAACCAACTCTCCTGGGGCAAAACTTCGCTCTTTTATCCTTTGGTTGAAATATCGTTCTACCTTGGACTTATCTTTTGCCATCCTTATTGCGGCGGCTACCCTAGTTTCTTCGAGGAGGTCTAGATGGTCTGTATTCCCTGATTGTTGACTTCTTCGTCATATGATTCCCACCTTATTGATGGTACCACAATTTCTGCCAGAATCACAGCCTCTAAACCATATGTTAGTCTGTATGGTGTTTCTCCCATCGGCCCCCTTTCTGTTATTCTGTATGACCAGAGGACCTGGGGTAACAGCTCTGCCCACCTTCCCTTTCTTTCATCCAGTTTTTTCTTTATTGCCTTTACTATCTGACCATTCACATTCTCGATTTGCCCATTTGCCTGAGGGTGTGCCACTGATGCGAACCTTAAGTCGATCTTCCATTCTTCACAGAATTCCTGGAAGCTCTCGCAATTGAATTGCGTTCCATTATCGGTTATTATTGCCTTTGGTATGCCAAACCTGCATACCACATATTTCCAGATGAATTCCTGTGATTTTCTATCTGTGATGGAGACGGTGGGCATTGCCTCGACCCACTTTGTAAAATAATCGATGACGACATATATGAATTTGAACCTCCCTGGTGAAGCCTCTGGGAATGGTCCCACAATATCTAATCCCCACATAGCAAAAGGGATTGGGCAGAGGATAGATTTTCGTTCCGCCGGAGGATTGTGTATTTTGTTCCCGTGTTCTTGACACTTGAGACACTTTTGTATGTATTCTTTGCAATGTTCCATCATCTTTGGCCAAAAGTATCCGAGCCTCAAGATTTTGTGTGTTGTGGTTCTTTCTCCTTGGTGGTTTCCACAGAGCCCATCATGCACCTCTTTTATTAGTTTTGCCCCTTCGGCTACGGTAACACACTTCAGTGCGGTCTTGTGAAAGATCGCTTATACAGCTGGTTATTCTCAATGAAAAATGATGCGGCCCGCCTTTTTATTATCCTGGCTTCCTTTTCTTCCTCCGGCAACCTTCCTTGCCGTATGTAATCTATGATTGGAGTCATCCAAGACTCTGCCTTATCATTTGATTCTACTGTAAACACTTGAGCCTCGTCTATGCTTGACGTAGTCTTGACTTCTAACCATATCTCATTGGGTACTCTTTCGGCCATACTTGCCAATTTTGCCAAGGCATCAGCCTCGACATTCTCCTCACGAGGAAGATGCTTTAGCTCACATCTTTGGAAATTTGCTTTTAGCTCCTGGACTTTGAGCAAGTACCTCCACAGCTTTTCCTCTTTGACTTCATAGATGTTGTCGTTTTGTCTTGCTACCAACATGGAATCTGAGTATACCTCTAATTCTGTGAAAAGTTTAAATTTTATGAGCTTTATTTTCAATAGGACTTTATAGGAAGGAAAAAATAGAGAGGGTATCTTCCTATGGAACCTGTTGCCCCTAGGGCGGCAGCCCACCCCCAAACCCTGGATAAGGGCTTCATATTCTGCTTCGTTGTTGGTAACGTCAAAATCTAGCCGAAGGCGTAGTTCAAGCTTTGTCCATCCGGCGCTTGTACTACTATTCCAGCTCCTGCCCCATTTTTGCATCGGGCTCTGTCAACCAAGATGACGTATGGGTTCTAGAGCTGTTTCTCTTCTTTTGCAAAGTTTGCTTCTGTTATGAAGTCTGCCAAGGCCTGGGCTTTAATCGCTGTTCTGGGCAAGAAGTGAATTTCATATTGTGTTAGCTCTATTATCCAGCTCACCATCAGGCCGGAAGCATTTGGATTGTTCGCGATTTGCTTGAGTGGCTAGTTGGTCCTGACGAAGATCCGATGTGACTGAAAGTAGGGCCGTAACTTCCTTGATGCCACTGCTAATGCGAACAAGATTTTCTCTATATTAGTATACCGTCCTTCAGCTGGGCTTAAAATTTTGCCGGTGTAGTAAACTGGTATCTCCCTTTTCTCCTCCATGATTAAGACAGCTGCGACTGCTCAATCTGTCGTGGATAAATAAAGGTAGAGGTCTTGGCCTGGGGCAGGTACGCCTAATTTAGGCAGATCTCGAAGCATTTCCTTGATTTTTTCGAACGCATCTATACATTCTTGTCCCCACTGGAATTTGCTGTTCTTCCTTAGAATATTGAAGAACGGGATTGACTTTTCTTGAAGCTTGGAACAGAACCTGCTTAAAGCTGTGAGTCTCCCATTTAGGGCTTGGACATCCTTGATATTTTTTGGAGGAGAAAGGTTGAGAATTGCTTGAATTTTTTCTGGATCGACTTCGATGCCTCTCTGTCCAACAATGAAGCCAAGAAACTTTCCTTTAGTCACACCAAATACACATTTTTCCGGGTTCAGCTTGATTTGGTATCTGTCTAGAGTATCGAATGTTTCCTCTAAGTCTTTCATGTGCTGCTCCTTTGATAGGCTTTTTACGACTATATCGTCAACATAAGCTTCCACATTTCAGGCGAGTTGTTGATGAAATACCTTGTCAATCATTTGCTGAAAGGTAGCCCCTGCGTTTTTCAGGCCAAAAGGCATTACCCTATAACAGAACGTTCCGGCGGAAGTGATAAAGGAAGTTTTTTCCGAATCGTCTTCTTTCATCTTTATCTGATTATAGTCGGAGAACGCATCTAAAAAACTTAACACAGAGCTTTGAGCAGTAGAAACCACCAATCTATCTATTGACGGTAGGGGATAGAAATCTTTAGGGCATGCTTTATTTAAATCTGTGAAATCCACACACATTCTCCACTTTCCGTTTGCTTTTTTTTACCATGACAATGTTAGCTAGCCATCGTGGGTATGCTACCTCCCTGATGAATCCGGCCTTGAGGAGTTTCTGGACCTCGGTTCGTGCAGCCAAATCTCTTTCTTCCCCTATCACCCTTTTCCTTTGCCTAACTGCCGGATGCTTTGGGTCTACTCTGAGCTCATGCCGGATAACGCTTGGGTCTATTCCAGGCATTTCGTCCGTGCTCCAGACGAATGTTGCCCTTCTTTTTTCCAGGAACCTCATTAAGTGAGTTTGCTCTTCACTGTCAAACGCAGTTCCTATTTTAAAAAATTTAGAAGGGTCAGATTTTAAATGTACCTCTCTGGGGGGATCTTGAGTTGTTTGGCATCCTTTCTTTTCTTGACTTGACTCCGGGGAAGAAGGTAACTTTCCCTTGAACTCCTTCTGTGACCCTACTGTTTTGATCATCTCCTTACTAGGAAGGCTGTCCATGATGCGGACTTCACACATTCGGGCCATCTTTTGGCTTCCTCTTATTGTAACCACCTTCCCGTTTGTAGTTAAATACTTCAATTTTAAGTGATGAGTGCTGTGTATGGCTTTGAAAGCATTGATTCCTGGCCTTCCAAGATACATGTTATATCCGGACAGACCTGGCACAATAAAAGCCGTGAGTTTCTCCGTTCTCCTTTCGTCCCCTTGACCCAGGGTCATTGTAAAATCTATACTGCCGGAAGACGTGGTAGAGACCCCTCCTACAAATCCTCCTAGAACCGCCGAATACGGCTTGATCCGGTCCTCAGGCACTTCCAACTTCCTAACTGCTTCGGCTGATATGACATTCGCTCCAGCTCCACTATCGATCAGGATTCCCTCCATCATTCGATCGTTTACCTGTGCACGAATGACAAGTGGATCGTTGTGTGGATATAGCACCCCATCTTCATCTTCGTCGGAGAAGAAAATTGGAGGAAAACTTTCTTTTTTGGCGATCTTGCTCTCCGGGAGTTCCTGGTGCACTTGATGAATGTGCCTTTTTCTTTCATTAGGGGTTAGTGGTCCTACCTCTGAAAAAAGTCCTGTGAGTTTTCTTAGAGAAAGTTTCGTTAGCCTTGTTTTTTGAGAAGAGGGGGTTTGCTGTAAACAAAAATGTAAAAATGGAAATTCTATTCCCCTTTTTTTAAAAAAAAAGCATAATACTTGACAATTTACTCCTACATGCTCAATTTTCGGGAAGACAGGTGACATAAGATTTTCAGCTTAAAGCAGATTACAAAAGGTTATACTAAACTTATCAGGAGAATGAATCTACTTGGAATAATACAAAAGCAAATTGTCTTGATTTGTGATTCCGAATGTTATCCGAATGAAAAGAGAAAGAGCTTTTACTTTCCTTCTTCACAGACCTGTTATCATACCCACCGACTTGACAGGATCAAGCCTGGGGTGAACCTCCTCCTCTTGCTGTCCACGTGGTGCATTCTGGGCACCGCCCTGCTGACCGCCGTATTGTCTTTGTGCTCCGGCTGACTGCTTTCCCTTCTTCTTATTTTCCTCAATGATTCGAAGCTCTTTGGCCAGGGTGGCACAGTTTACAGTCCGGTGGCTGCGGTTTCCATGATATTCGCAGAATGCAACTGGAATTTCTCCCTGCGGCGGCTTTCTCGGCTGAGGAAGGTATCCTTCTCTTACTACAGCAGCATACTTCCCTGGGTCAATGTAGACAACGGTCCTTGCCCCCTGAGGTTGCGGCCCCTGAGAGGAAGATCCGGCGGTTGACTTGTAATAATATGGTTTGTATCTTGACCCTCCTCTTCCGGCATTTCCTCCATGCCCCTCTTTCTTTTCTGGTACTACTGCAGTTTTGAAGCTATCCGCTAGCTCCTTAGCCTTGTTCTCTGCTATCTCAGATTTTAAAAAATCATGGATCATTTCAGCTAATTCCCCATGAGTTTTTGGTGCTTTTGTTGCGATCTTTCCAGCAAGTCGAGGCTGAGCCAAACCGTTACCAAAGGCTTTAGAGCCCGTTCGATGAGGGCGATGCGCAGATTAAGCGCTTTTTGAAAAAAAATTGATGACCACATGTCACTCTGTGATTCAACAATATTGTAACCATGTACAGTTGTCAAGTTGTGCTTTGTAAACTACAGGAAGATTAAAGGAAACGCAGCTATTGCTGCGTTTACCTCTGCAACTTCGAATGCGGCCTTAATCAAGATTTTCTCATCGATATCATCAATTTCTACGACCTTCTTGTGGAAGCGCTCACTGTATTCCTTCACAGTTTCCCCTTTCGCTGCTTAACGTCCATCAACTCTATTGTCTCTTTTTTATCCCTCTTGCTCGCAGCGAAGTATTGTTGAAATTCCTCGGTCAGTTGTTTGAAGCTGGTGATGGACTGCGGCGGTCTTGTGGAGATCCATCCCAATGCTCTCTTCGAAAGCGTTCCAGGGAATAAATTGCAGAGAGCGAGGGAGCTGATCCCTTGAGTGTTCATGGCAAACATGAACTTCTTAATGTGTTGGGCGGGGTCTCCTGTCCCATCATATTTCTCAATCGCCGGAGCAACGAAATGCGGCGGGGGTTTTGCTTTTCTTATCCGCTCTGAGAAGGGGTACAAGGTTATGTCTATCTGGTCGTCCTCTTCCATTTCTTCCTCACTAATGATTGAATTGCGCTTCCGATCCTGACTTTCTTCGCCATTACTGCCTCTGGAATCCTTGTTTCTCAGCTGCTCTATGGCCTCAGTCATTTCGTCCCACTTCTTCTGATATTCTTCATCTCTTTGCATTAATTCCTATTGCAGAGTCTCGTTTCCCTCCACAATTTTCTCGCCAATTGACCTGACTAGTCCCTTCAGCATGACCTCGAGATCTTTCTTGGAGATGGCTTCTGGCATCTCCGAACTCATTTCTTCTTCAACGTGATTGTTATCCACGGTGGTGTTCTTCGTGTTTTCTTAGATCTTGGAGCCATTTCTTGTATTCAGATCCTGCAAAAAATATCATTAGTCATTTCAGATTTCTCTATAAATCGTCATAGGTCACTTCCCTTGTCTCTATGTGGTCTCGTGGTTGCTTCTTGCTGTCCGTTTCCCACAGACGGCGCCAAATGAAACAGGATTTCCTATCCTAATACAATCCGATCAGATTTACTATCCTACGTTACCTGGTCTCGACTACAGAATCTCGTAAGAGTGGAGAGAGAGAGAGAGAGCCTTTAGCTAGAATCAAGTGTAAGTTTGATTGCCAAATGTTGCGTGTCTTATTTCATGGGGGTACACCCCTATTTATAGTATTTTGGGCTTGGTTACATGATGCCAGCCTATATTTTACATGTATAAGTACAGTTTTACCCTCTCCTAGCATTTTTGGCCGACCACAGACGGTCGGTCGTACTACATTTTGCCTTGCCTAAGTCCTACTTTCATCCGGCTGAGACGGTCGGATGCTCTATGCGTCTCTACTTCCATCCGGATAAAGCGGCCGGATGCTCTATGTGTCTCGTTTTGGCTTGGTACCATTTCTTCCCTTCTCATCAGTCTCACAAGTTCTATCTTTCTGAATTTTTGGTGAAGAAAATAGAACTTCTGTGTTTTGTGCTTCGGCGAAAAATTTTGCGACTGCGGCCAACTCGGAGGTTTTTTGGTCTGTCTGTGCTTCGTCTTTTCCTTATCCCAGTCCCACAAGTTATTTCCTATCCTAATACAATCCGATCAGATTTACTATCCTACGTTACCTGGTCTCGACTATAGAATCTCGTAAGAGTGGAGAGAGAGAGAGAGCCTTTAGCTAGAATCAAGTGTAAGTTTGATTGCCAAATGTTGCGTGTCTTATTTCATGGGGGTACACCCCTATTTATAGTATTTTGGGCTTGGTTACATGATGCCAGCCTATATTTTACATGTATAAGTACAATTTTACCCTCTCCTAGCATTTTTGGCCGACCACAGACGGCGGTCGTACTACATTTTGCCTTGCCTAAGTCCTACTTTTATCCGGCTGAGACGGCCGGATGCTCTATGCGTCTCTACTTCCATCCGGCTAAAGCGGCCGGATGCTCTATATGTCTCGTTTTGGCTTGGTACCATTTCTTCCCTTCTCATACGCTAAAACATGGAGAGCTGCCTTATAATGGTTCTCACAAGGAGCTTTCAAGAAATGACTATGTAGTTAATGTTGAGATTAGTTTAGCTTCCTAAGTGTTCTTAAGGATTATTGGCTTACAGATATTCCATATTGAATTAATAACTTAGTAACAACTTCAAATAATGGATCCATATTAAGGGATCACAGACAACATGGGTTGGACGCTACCGACCCTCTCGGTGGTGACGTTTCGTTCCTAGGTGGCTAGAAACCCAATCGTCGTCTCCGCACGCCTCCACTGCACAAGCTGCATCGAGAATACACCAAATTATTGGAAGAATGTTTGCTCAAAGATTCTTGCTTTGTGATACAACCGCATCTCATCTCCTTCTCCTAGTTTCTTAAGCATCTGCACATGTTCGAACATACAAGTTCGGACACATGTTCGAATGCAACGGAAGTTTCAGAAGAGAGTGTCGCATTTCATCAACATAATTTGATAAATAATTTATATCTAATCGTAGTTGTAAAAAGCGGATTATAAAACCCTAATAGGCAGTGTTCTTGCCTAGAACAGGGGCCTAGAGCCTCCACTTCTCTCACGACACAAATCATCATCCAGCACACATCATCATCATCCACCACACATCATTGATCATCACACCACAACATACCATAGTCGCACTGTTCTTTTGATAGAGGATCGACGTGAAGATGGAAGCGAAGCGAGGATCCGGAGTCAAACTTGCTAAGTGGAGTTTTCTCTCCCATTTCTCTTATTTCGTTAAATGTCTTCCTCTGTTATTATTCCTATTTTTATATTGATGTTAAGGTAGTTAGATAAGCTCACCGGATAGGGAAGCAAACCGGATCTTCATATTTATTTTGTAATCTTTTCTCTGATTATTAATGCAGTAGTTTAATTCATGTTATTCATGTGCTTTAATATTATGATCAATTATTAAAGCAATATTTGTGGTTTTTAAATCAACACGCGAGAGCTGAGATAGATAACAATACATAAGAAGTTAAATCAGATTAACGACTAGAAGCATAATCCCGCCTATAGATTAATCTGTCTCCAATAGACACTGTGTTTTATGCGATTGGTTTGTGTTCGGATTAAAGCATTCGCCTGCTGCTAGTTTTAGCAACTAGTTATGATTCATTTGAACTTAATTGTTGACGAATTATTTATAGTTTCCAAGTTTATTGTAGAATTAGGGAGAGTTTATAAATAGATTAAGAAAGGGAAGGTTTGCAGAACAATCCGGAGTGCTTCCTTAGATTTAAAGTTTCAATCTTTATATCTTTATTTAGTTTATTTTTATTGTTTTTATTATTTCATGTTTGTTTATTGAGTTAGTCATTCAACAAGATTAATTAAACATTAAAATGTGACATTTACTGTTTTCTTAGTTTAGTTTAGATTTCTTAGTTAATTAATAAATTGTCAGTTAAGTGAACGAGGTCCCTAACCTCGACAATCCCCACTCATTCACTATCCCGTAAAACAATAGGTACACTGCATAGTTGAGATATATTCACAACATATTTTTTACCGCTACAATGAGTTACATATTTTTTACCGCTACAATGAGTTCGATTATAATAAATAGACACAAGAGCATGTATTTATGTTCCCTCTCTTCGGCAGATAGGATTGTAAATTTGTTGAATAATCGATAGAGAGAAGAAAATTAGTTCGATATACTCAAAATAGCCAAATGTTTTCATCCCCCGTTAATTTGGTGTGCGTGACGAACAAACACAAAAAGAGAATGAATACAGGCACGCAACATGTATATATGTTCCTTGTTCGGCAGCTAGGACTAGGATTGCAAATTTTGTTGAATAATTGCTAGAGAATAGAAAATTAGTTCGATTTACTCAAAATAACCAAATTGTTTTCAGCCCCCCTCAACCTAGTGTGCGAGACAAACAGACACCAGAAGAGAATGAATACAAGCACATAGTACATGTATATGTTCCTTGTTCCACACAACAGTTAGCGTTGCAAAAAAATTGTACTCTAGCTTCACAAGGTGCGACTTTGAAATAAAAACTGATTACAATTGCCAGTAACACACAATATGATTTATCAGCAGAGCATCGTTCGCCAGTTAATTACGATGGTTGACGAATGAAGAGATAGCGCAAAGCATTACCGTGGTCAAAGGGGACAGCAACAGCGGCGACTACAAGGACGGCGGGGACAATAACAGTGGTGACGACGAGGACAACAACGATGAAGGGTATTTCCAGCTGTACAAGGACAAACAAATGGTAGGTGAACCACCTACCAAACCCTCACCAAACCTTCCACCAAACTTTATTGATTTAGGTGGATGTTGTGAGCCAAACCTTTGCTATAAATAAGAGCATTGGAAGAGCTCTCAAATACAACATAAATCAGAGAAAAAACCAGTAGAGTTTAGTAGCTCCATGAGAGAGTTAGTTTTAATAGGTTTTTGTATAAGAGCAGGGGCGGAGCCAGGAATAAAAATTGAGGGGGGCATACATAAAATTACAAATAATTAGGGGGGGTTTTTGTAAAAATTTTCTTAAAAAATTTTTTTTTACACTATATTTTTGTGCAATTTAGCAAAGTTGGGGGGTCCTTTGCTCCCTTCTTCCCCCCTTTGGCTCCGCCATTGTATAAGAGTTGGTTATACTCTTGTAACTCTATTCTTATGAGTAATAGAAGGTTGTTTTCTCTTAAATATTATTAAGTGTTCGTGAGAAACACAACAAGTGGTATCAGAGCTTGAGGTGGCATCCAGAAGATTTATTTTTGAATTATTTTTATTTTTTAGCCAAAAAATTTTTTCTCCAAATCAAATTCTGGGAACATTACTGGAAAGGTCTCGTTTCAAGGATTCCGGAAATATTTTTTCCAGAATTTTTTGACATCGGGAAGGTCCTCAAATCACCGGTCAAAGTTGAGGTCAAACCTGTATGAATAGTAAAAAAACCAGTCGGGAGTTTGAAGACAACCCAGTCAGCATCCACGCCAGCGCCACTTTACTGCCACATCAGCGCCACGTCAGCACCCCTGCTACCACATAACGCCATGTCATCAAGTAGGCATTCTTTATTTTGCCATGTGTCACTTCCTTCTATATCATTGTTTTTGGTCCAGAAAAAGGTTTATCCTACCATTTTCGATCGTTCCGGACGCAACGGTGCACTCCGTTTTGTCAAATTCTGCTCCTAAAATTCGATAAAGTATAAATCAAGTCAGAATGGTAGTAGAAGACTCGTCAACTTGGAGCCATGGAGCTATGCTCAAACTGACCGCTACAAACTATACACTTGGAGACCTCGGATGGAAGATCTCCTTAGTTGCAAAGATTGTACGATCCAATTGAGCTTCAAGGTACGAATCCTGAGCCCGCTAAAGAAAAAGAATGGAAGAAAATGAATAGAAAAATGATCGGTCAAATCGTCAGTATCGATCATAGTGTCTTCCATCATGTTTTGAGGAGACTGATGCATATACACTCTGGAAGAAGTTGAAGGATATGTATCAGCCCAAGACAGCTCGGAACAAAGCTTTACTAATGAGGCGATTAGTAAATCTGAAGCTACGGAGCGGGAAGTCAGTTCCGAGCATGCCAGTGATTTTCAAAGCTTGTTAAACCAATTAACATCAGTTGAATTCAACCTTGGAGATGAAGTGCAGGCTCTCCTACTTCTCAGTTCACTCCCTGACAGCTGGGAAACACTTGTTATCACCCTTGGAAATTCATCTCCTAATGGTACACTTACCATGGGAATGGTAAAAGAAGCCTTGTTCAATGAAGAGGCCAGGAGAAATGATACAAGTTCAGACCAGACAAAAGCTCTTGTCACTGAACACCGAGGGATCACATGGAAGAAATCAAGGCAAATGGAGAGGCCGGAGCAAGAGCAAAGGTAAATCGACAGATGGAAGAAAGGCCACTTATAGTTGTTATCATTGTGGCTTAGAAGGCCACATGAAGAAGAATTGCAGGAAACTATTACGAGAACAGAGGCAGAATAGCAAGCAATCAACGGAGAAGAATGGAGACACACTTGTCACTGTCACAGGGGAAGTAGCATTATGCTCAAGTAAGGAGAGGTATGTCTTCATACAGCAACTCAAGATGTTGAGTGGATTGTTGATACTGCAGCATCTTACCATGTCACTCCACACAAAGACTTCTTCACAACGTACAAAGGTGGACTTTGGCACTGTAAAGATGGGAAATACCAGTTTTTCTGAGATTAAAGGGATTGGTGACATTCAAGTAAAAACGAATGTTGGGAGTACTATCACACTGAAGGATGTGCGACATGTACCAGATTTTCGGCTCAATCTACTTTCAGGTTCAGCTTTTGACAAGCAAGGCTATGACAGTTTTTTCAGCAATGGCACATGGAAGATGTCAAGAGGTTCCTTGGTTGTCCCGAGGACATACATGTGGTACTCTTTACAAGACACATATGAAAATATGTGAGAGCACCTCAATGTTGTGGAAGGTGAGAAGTCTCAAAATCTATGGCATCGGAGACTCGGACATATGAGTGAGAAGGGCTTGTCTACCTTAATAAAAAGGAGCTTATCACAATTGCCAAGGATGCTACATTAGATCCTTGCAGGCACTGTCTATTTGGTAAGCAACATCGTTTCATTTCATTCATCATCATCAAGGAAATCAGAGTTGTTGAGTCTGGTACACTCTGACGTTTGTGGTCCCATGGAGGTTGAATCTCTTGGTGGCAACAGGTATATCCTAACCTTTATTGATGATGCTTCTCGAAAGGTGTGGGTGTATTTCTTAAAAAGAAAGGACCAAGTTTTGGATTATTTCAAGGAGTTTCACACTATGGTAGAGCGTGAAACGGAAATGAAGCTAAAGTGTCTCCGCTCAGATAATGGAGGCGAGTACACATCCAAAGAGTTCAAAACCTATTGCAAGGGACACGACATTCGACATCAGAAAACGGTTCCTCGCACCCCACAACATAATGGTGTAGCCGAAAGGATGAATAGGACTATCATGGAGAAGGTCCGGAGTATGATGAGCATGTCTAAATTACCAAAGCCATTCTAGGGAGAAGCTGTTCGTGCTGCCTGCTACCTGATCAATAGATCACCATCAGTCCCGCTGAATTTTGAGATTCCGGAGAAAGTATGGTCAAGTAAGAATCCCTATTATTCACATTTGAAAGTGTTTGGATGTTTAGCCTTTGTACATGTACCCAAGGAGCTCAGGCAGAAGCTAGATGCAAGAACTACTCCATGCATCTTTATAGGCTATGGGGATGAAGAATTTGGATACAGGTTATGGGACTTAAAGGCGAAGAAGGTTATTAGAAGCAGGGAGGTTGTGTTCCATGAAATCAGATGATAAAAGACATTGAGGAGCCCTCAGTGTCTTCTCAATCAAAGTCTAGTGCCCAAGATATTTTCTTTGATCCAACACCTATCCAATCAGCCACAGAGGATGATGAGGTGCAAGTAGAAGTACCAGAAGCAGAACAGGAGGAAGAAGAAGAGAATATTGAGCAGGGGGAGACTCAATCCTCTCCACCAGAAGTTGCGGGACCATCACAAGAGGAAGATGATGAAGCACTTCCTGAAATTCAGAGTCCACAGGTTCGAAGATCTGAACGTGGAAAAATTCCGTCAACCAGATATCCAGATTAGAGTATATTCTACTTACGGAAGATGGGGAGCCAGAAAATTTCCAGGAAGCTGTATCTCATCAAGATAACAGTAAATGGAAGGGTGCAATGCAAGATGAGATTGATTCCTTGCTGAAAAATCACACGTACGAGTTGGTTGAGCTTCCAAAAGGAAAGAGGGCACTGAAGAACAAATGGTATTCAAACTCAAGAAAGATAGCTGCGGAAAGGTGGTGAAACATAAAGCCCGGTTGGTGGTCAAAGGATTTCTTCAGAAGAAAGGAATTGACTTTGACGAGATATTTTCACCAGTTGTGAAAATGGCTTCAATCCGTATCATTCTTGGATTGGTGGCCAACTTGGATTTAGAGCTTGAGCAGATGGATGTAAAAACAGCATTTCTCCATGGTGATTTACATGAAGAAATCTACATGGAACAGCCAGAAGGTTTTCAGGTTCCAGGGAAAGAGAACCTCGTTTGCAAGCTGAAGAAGAGTCTGTACGGTCTTAAGCAAGCGCCAGGCAGTGGTACAAGAAGTTTGACTCATTCATGAAGAGTCAAGACTACAAGAGAACTGCTGCAGACCAGTGTGTTTACATCCAGAGATTTCGAGATGGAAATTTTGTTGCACTACTACTATATGTAGATGACATGTTAATCGTTGGACACGATGCAACAAAAATAAGCCAACTGAAGAAGGAGCTCTCCAAGTACTTTGATATGAAAGACTTGGGACCAGCTCAACAGATATTGGGGATGCATATAATTCGACACAGGAAAAATCACAGGTTATGGTTATCTCAGGAGAAGTATGTTGAACGAATACTCGACAGGTTCAACATGGACCAAGCCAAACCAGTTAGCATTCCTTTGGGAAACCATTTCAAGCTGAGCAGAAGATTGTGTCCCTCATCCAAGAAAGAGATAGAGGAGATGTCAAAGGTACCATACTCTTCTGCAGTAGGAAGTCTAATGTATGCTATGGTTGTACAAGGCCAGATATTGCTCACGCAGTTGGAGTTGTGAGCCGATACCTTTCAAATCCTGGAAAGGAACATTGGGAAGCAGTTAAGTGGATTCTCAGGTACCTCAAGGGTACATCAAAGGTGTGCTTATGCTACGGAGCCGCTGAACCAGTCTTGGAAAGCTATACAGATTCAGATATGGCTGGAGATCTTGATGGAAGAAAATCTACATCAGGATTCGTTTACACTTTTGCAGGGGGAGCTGTGTCATGGCAGTCAAGATTACAAAAGTGTTGCTTTATCCACAACAGAAGCTGAGTATATTGCAATAGCAGAAGCGGGTAAAGAAATGTTATGGCTAAAACGGTTTCTAGAAGAATTAGAAATCAAACAGAAAGAGTACAAGATACATTGTGACAGTCAGAGTGCTCTAGATTTGAGCAAGAACCCAATGTATCATTCCCGTACAAAGCATATCGACACTCGTTATCATTGGATACGAGAAGTGATGGACAAACAACTATTGAGACTAGCGAAGATCCACACGAATGAGAATCCTGCAGACATGTTAACAAAGATGGTTCCTCGAGAGAAGCTACAGTTATGCAGAGACATAATTGGGATGGATTGTAGATGACAATCGATTCAATGCAGCTGGAGGGGGAGAATTGAAGGGTATTTCCAGCTGACAAGGACAAACAAATGGTAGGTGAACCACCTATCAAACCCTCACCAAACCTTCACCAAATTTGACTTAGGTGGATGTTGTGAGCCAAACCTTTGCTATAAATAAGAGCATTGAAGAGCTCTCAAATACAACATAAATCAGAGAAAAACCAGTAGAGTTTAGTAGCTCCATGAGAGAGTTAGTTTAAGAGGTTTTTGTATAAGAGTTGGTTATACTCTTATTAATTTCTCTGTGAGTAATAGAAGGTTGTTTCCTCTTAAATATTACCAAGTGTTCGTGAGAAACACAACAAACGAGGGCAGCGATGGGTGATCTCTGATTATTCGTTGTCGGATGGGGGAGAAGAAAACCAGAGCGTTCGAATTAGAGGAGTAGTCACGGGCGCACGGGTTGGGGGTTTTTTAACGAACATAACCAA
The DNA here is from genome assembly GCA_023374045.1 of Limonium bicolor. Lineage (NCBI taxonomy): Eukaryota > Viridiplantae > Streptophyta > Magnoliopsida > Caryophyllales > Plumbaginaceae > Limonium > Limonium bicolor. The sequence continues at coordinate 48,616,271 of CM041782.1, forward strand.
TGGTTCGTATGTGAACCGTTATTAAAAAACAATGACTCAAAGAGATAAATAACGTTTTGTAAGGAATCGTAATTTATACATTTTGCAGAGAAGGTTTTAAAACAACGGAACCGTTATATTATATCAGGCACGACACTATAAATAACTCTTTGTAAACCGTTATTTATAAATAGCTTAATTTTCTCACACCCTCACTTTAGCGGTAACATTAATAACGATTAGGTTAGTAACCATTATTTATATGTTTTACAAAACGGTTTATCATTGAACCGTGATTAAAAAGTCATGTTTTAAAGTCTTTTTTCACTAGTGGCTGACATAGGAACGTTAAATAGACTTTTTTTATACTAGTGTCATAATCAAAAAATAATTATAAGCAACATTAGTTGATGACATATATATCTTTTTTTTTTTTTGAAATAAGAAGAGATTTATATTAAGAACAGATAGAGTTTACAGCAGGCGGGAAGTCAGAAGACTCCCAACAACTCGCAGGGAGTTGATATTTGCTAGCGTACGAAGCTAGGTTGTGAGCTGTGAAATTTTCTAACCGATTTACATGAAAGCATTGAAAATCAATCAAAGGTGTCAAATGTGCCAAGGCATCATTGAGCAAAAGGGTCGTGTTATCCGAGATAGAAGTGGTGCCAAACGCGGACAGATAAGCAACCACCGGCTTACAGTCCGACAAAACCCGAACACTTTGAAAACCAAACCGCTTGGCAAGATGAAGACCCAAGAGGACGGCCGCAGCCTCCATATGAGATGGGTCATGAGAGGTGAAACCACCCCAAACCGCTGCGGCAAGAACAGAGTGATGTCGAACAGCAACCGCTGCAGTGCCAAACCTGCCGAACTTGTCCAGGGCTGCGTCAACAGAAATCTCCACCCAATCTGGAAAGCTGAGGCGGGCTGCAGCAAGGGAAGGCATGGAAGTCGTGGCAAAGCAAGTAGAGGTCAAAGCGAAGAAATTATCCGCCTGAGACCATCCAGCCTCAAAATGAAAAACATGCCCATGCGTGACTTGACACCGGGCAAACCAGAGACGCCAAAGGAGGGCCAGCAGAAGCATTAGAGCAGAGCGTTCCATGGAGACGCAAGAATGAGTGAGCCAATCAAGGAAAGCTGCGTCTGAGGCAAAGTGAGGTGGGAGTGGAACACCAAGGCGGTGCCAATATTGATGGACCGACGGGCAGGCGATGAAAGCATGGATGAGGGTTTCAGAGCGGCCACAAAGAGGGCACGCCGCCAGCTCTGGGCAGTGGAGGCGGTAGGCTAACAGGCCCCTACACGGTACCACCCCCTGCAAGAGTTTCCAACCAAACAAACGAACACGAGGGGGAAGGTCCAGCTTCCAGATACGCTTAATAGCCAAACCTGAAGGAGTCGATTGCGCTGATGAAGTCGAAGGCAGATCCATGCGGGACAGTGCAAGCGCACAGTGATAAGCGCTCTTGACAGTAAATTCACCCGAAGTGGTTAACCCCCAAAACCAAGAATCTGGAGACAAAGGGTTTGCCGTCAGATCCACACGGAGAATGTGCTGGACATCTTCAGGGTGAAAAAGGGACTGAATAAGCGAGGTATTCCAGGCGGTGGGGGTAAGCATTAAATCAGTTATGGGCGCATTGCGAATACAAGGAGGGAGAGGCCAAAGGAAAGGCATGCCTCCCTCCTTGGAGGGAAGCCATCTATCACTGACCATAACTGTGCGCCCCGTACCCACTCGGCGGCGTCCGCCTACCTGAATTAGGTCCCGAGCAGAGAGGAGGGCACGCCAAATGGGGCTAGAGCTCGAAACGGGCTGCAGGAGTTGAAGAGGACAATCACCCAAGTAACGTGCTGTGTAAAATTGCGACACCATAGAATGAGGCCGTTGCAAGATCCGCCAAAGCTGTTTCGCCAAAAGCGCTCGATTAAAGCTGCGCAAGTCACGGAATCCCAAGCCCCCAGAAGTGAGCGGTAAGCAAAGCTTGTCCCAGGCTTTCCAATGCATAGTCCTGGATGTGGCTGAGCCACCCACCAGAAGCGAGAAAGCATACCAGAGATGCTTTTGAGTAGGGACCGTGGCAATGCGATTACCGACATGACATATGTCGGAATGGCCTGAAGGATGGATTTAATAAGGTTTAAACGAGCGGCCTGGGACGTAATGTGGGACCATCCCTGAATCCGACGGGCAATCCTGTCCTTGATATAAGCAAAAATTGCATTTCTGTTACGGCCAACCTGGACTGGGAAGCCCAGATATAAACCCAAATCCTGTACCACCCGGCCCTGTAGGATGCCTGCTACTGCCTGGCTGATGGGAGGCTGCAGGCAGTGTGAAAACATAATGGCCGATTTGTCTGCATTAATACACTGGCCCGAAGCCTGTTTGAAATCATCCAAAATGTAAGACAAAACCTGAGCATTAGATGCAGTGGCTTTACCAAAAAGAAAACAGTCATCAGCAAACAGCAAGCTTGTAACTGGCGAGACCAAGCCCGGGAAAGTGAAACCATGAAACTGGTTGACTTGGGCCGACAAATGGATCGCTGATGTCAAAACCTCCATACAACAGATGAAGAGGAGGGGAGATAAAGGGTCACCCTGGCGCAGACCTCGCTGAGGGGAAAATGTGTGCCCCGGATGGCCGTTGATGAGGACAGACATGGTGACAGTCGTAAGACATTTACGTACTGCCTTGACCCAAAAAGGATGAAAACCCATCGTGTCTAAAACATCCAACACAAACGACCATTCCACCCGATCGAATGCCTTTGACATATCAACCTTATAAGCAAAGAAGCCGCGTTGCTGAGCCTTTGAAGTACGCATCAAGTGAAGAATCTCATGGGTGACAAGGATCTGGTCAGATATGAGACGGCCCTGAACAAAAGCTCCTGATTGTCAGAGATAACATCTGGCATCACATGCTGAACGCGATTAACCAAGACCTTAGCAATAACACGATATAACGTGTTGCATAAGGAAATAGGACGGTAATCAGTGATAGAGGAAGCACCTGCTTTCTTTGGGATAAGTGCCAAGTGGGTGTGATTGAGTTCCATCATGACCCTGTCGGTATTGAGGAACTCTAGGGCCGTAGAAATAAAATCATCACTTATTGTTGGCCAATATGTACGAAGGAACACCCCATTGATACCATCAGGTCCCGGAGCCTTAGAAGGGTTCAACTGTTTGTATGCAGCAACCACTTCTAAACGCGTAAATGGTTGACCCATCGGTTCATAACTAGCATGCGGAACACGGGCCTCAACACAATTCAACAAATGTGGATCTTGGTGAGGGTGAGTGGTGGCAAAAAGATCCTGGAAAAAAGAACGGGCGACAAACTCCACACCAGCCCAAGTAGATGCAACCGGGTGAGAGGGTGATGACAGGCTGTGAATAGCATTGCGGCGAGATCGAGCCCGAAACTTATTGAAGAAAAGCTTATTATTGCGGTCGCCTGCCTGAAGCCAACTGATACGGGACCGTTGCTGAAGACGGATTTCCTCATGCTGCAAAAGAGTATCAATCGTCGCTGAACAAGACTTCCATTTGGCTAATGTTACAGAAGTCGGCGGCTGTTGATCCAGAGAATCAAGTTCCAATTGGGCTTGATGAAGCGAGCGTTTTTCTACCCAGATCTGTTTAACACCCCAGGCATGCAGTCGTTGACCACATGCTTTAACCTTCGAGGAATATCCACGGAAACGATGATCAGCCCAAGTCCGTTGAACCAGCTGGCGACACTGATCGTTGGAGGCCCAACAATTTTCAAAGCGAAAAGGTTTAGGGTCGCGTCTGGTGGGAGGTTGGAGGACCAATTTTATAGGGCGATGATCAGGGCGACCCCAACGCAAGTGGTGGTTTTGGGCTTGAGAAAAAATGGCTAGCCAGTCATCATTTGCCACAAAACGATCAAGCCGACTGTGGACTGTGTACGGGTATTCTGTACGCTTTTTATATGTAAAGCAAGAGCCGCGATAACCCAAGTCTTGCAACGAGCAATCAGCCAAACATGAACGGAAAGCTGACATTGCTGTCTGTGACCGAAAAGCACGACCACGATGTTCACGCAAAGCTAGAACCTCATTGAGATCACCCCCAAGGACCCACGGTCCTTGCCATTGCACATGCAAATAACGCAAAAGCTGCCACGTCTTCCATTTCTCGGTTGCATTAGACCAACCATAAACACCCGTTAAACGCCACGGTACACCCCCAAAATGATTTACATGTACATCCACATGATGTAAATTTGCTTGCCAAAAAAGTGCAACACCCCCCTTTCTACCTTCACTATCCCCCGCTGCCCAATTATAATCTTGAAACCTAGACGCCACACTTCGCATTTCAAAAGCCGAAAGTTTGGTTTCAAGAATAATTACAAAAAGTGGTCTTTCTCTAGCTACTAAACCAACCAGCCAACGAACTGCCGCACTACTACCTAACCCTCGGCAGTTCGTAACCAAAATGGACATTATGCTGGGCGACCCGAGGCCGTCCCCGGAGTCGCCTGAGGTGGAGATCCACCCGAATCAGAACATTTCACGCGCTTAGTTGCATCAACAGCAGGTTCAGTTGGCTCCTCGAGTGCAGAAGTAATAGCCGGATCATCTGGAGATTTTCGCTTGCGATTACCAGATGCTGATGGAGAGGCCACAAACTCACCTTCCTCTAATTCTTGGTCGGCCACAGCAGGCTCATTCTGTTGAGCTCCTTCAGCAGCAACAGGTTCAGCAACAGCAATATCAACACCCATCATCGGATCTTGCTCAGACTGTGCGCCAACTTGTGGAGGCGGGACAACAGACGGTGGAAAAGCAGAAGCAGCAGCCAAGCGGGCACGAGATGGAGTAAAAGAACTAGACTTGAGCCACAACCCATATGGAAACACCGTCCCTGCAACCTCAGATTTTCTTGAGCAATCACGCACAGAATGGTCAAAAAACCCACAGATGAAACATATAGTTGGCAAACGCTCATATGAAAGTGGTAAGACATGCAAGGCCCCTGCGATGGTGATAGAAACAAAACGGAGCAAAGGTCGACAGAGATCAAGCAACACCTTAACTCGGAGATAAGGACCAGCAAAACGAGTGTCATAATCAACATAGTCTAGGAACTGGCCAATCCTGTTCCCAACCCTCTCAGCAAACATAATATTCAAGAACGCCATCGGTACCTCATGAACTCGGACCCAAAACGGAACAAAACGGAAAGCATGAGCTTGTGGAGCAATGGAGCGATCTATATCAGAGAGAACAAGCAGGCATCCCTCAAAAGTCCAGGGACCCCGACCAAGGATGTCGTACTTCCGGTCCTCATCCGGAAACTCAAAGAGAAATATGCTTGACCCCAGTGGTCGAACAGTCAACTGAGTTTGAAGCCGCCAGAGCTTAGAGAATGACGTAGCCAAAGCTTTCACATCCACAGACTTAGTAATCAGGAGCTTACCAAGGAGGGAGCAGGAGAAGTTAGGACCGGATTCCGCATTAGCCACATCGGAAACATCTAGTGTTGCGCCCTCCGCTTCCGTCAGTGCCAGATTCGCGTACTGGTTTGCGATGTCGTCCATACCAGTTGATGAAGTGGCCATACTTGCAGTGGAAAGTTTTGCAAAGGAAAAGAGCAACCGAAGGAGACTGCTGAGTGGAGAGCGATGGGGAGAAGCACGAAGAGGCAAAGGAAGTCGGGGAGTTCTAGCATGCAGAAAGGCGAAAAGCACCAAGGCTTTTGAAAGGTGTAGAAGGCGAAACGACGGCGGTGGAATTGATTTGCATGTGGGGGATGAAAAAACGTGGCGTGAGGACGGATTCTCCGTGAGTGTGATCGGGTAATCAGTCAGGAACAATTTGACTAGTGGCAAGTGCTGGATTGAGGTAGAAAGAACTGGCCAATGCATGGCTCTGTGCAGTGGAAAAACGAAACCCTAGCCTGGGACGGGAGGTTACCACGGAAGAGGGAAACCTATCACTCTTAACTTAACTTAACGCCTAACTAGTTGATGACATATATATCAATCGTCAGTAGCGGATCCAGAAATTTATTTAGGGAGATAACAAAATTTTTTAATACTAACATTATTTAAAACATTATACTATTTTGTATTTTATTCTTGATAAAGTCTGTATTATCTATAAACATGCACTGTAACCTATACAGTGAGAATTAAAAACAAATAAAATTTGATTGCACTAACCATCAAAATATTTATACAAATCATCCTTTTCAGTTTTCACTACATTCGTCAACGTCCATAAGTTGTGCACCTCCAACGGGCAGATTTAGGGGAATAGTTCAAATCAATTGACAAGGACGAGTTTAACTCCATGTTTAAATCAAAGACATCACTTCCAACCATGTTTATTCTATCATATGTATCTTAAATTGCTCAATGGATGAATCTTGAAGATTAGATGCATATCGGAAGGTGACAAGAAGATGCAGAAACTTGATTATGAAGCCAACAGAAATGTATAAACGTTGCGTCACCATTGGAACTCTTTTTTTGTTTGCGGTTATGCTCAATTAAATTCTTGTGACTGTACCACTGTTCAATTCAATTCTCGGGTCTACGCCTCTTTCCAGTTAAACACTTGTGACTGCGCCTCAGCAAAAATTTAGAACATCTTGATTTCCAAAGAGGATTTGGTATCTATAATCCTTGATTTTTTTCCTATCACACAAGGGAACATAGACTCGCTGCGCCTATGTTCTATTTTCTTCCTCTGTGTCTGCGCCTCCGTTCATTCAATTGTTGTGTCTGCGCCTTTGTTGATCTAGTTCTTCTGTCTACGCCTCTGGTCTTTCAATCTTGTGACCGCGCCTCTATGTAGATGTATAAGAATGAAGATGACAATGAAAGCAGACTCAATTTTTGTGACCGCGCCTCTGTGCAGATAAGTAAGAATGAAAACGGCGATGATAGCGGACTCAATTCATGTAACTGCGCCCAGTGGCGAACCAAACAGGATATTCTTGTAAATTTTTGAAAAATACAAAATAAGATTATACATTAAATAATGATAGTTTTAAAAGATAGAATTTTATAAATTTGTCTCTCCACTAACTGTACCTCTGTGCAGATTGATCGAACTGACTACGCCTCCATTCATTCAATTACTGTGTCTATACCTTTGTTGATTCAGTTTTTGCTTCTGAGCTTTTGTAGTCTTTCAATTGTTGTGACTGCACCGCCTCCGTGTAGATGAGTTAGAAGGAAGCAATGACTGTGGTCTTACATATTTTTGTCTGCGCCTATGTGTAGATGAGTAAAAAAGAGGACAACGATGATGGCAGACTGACTCAATTGTTGTGACTAGTGTTGATTGATCGAAGAAAGAAGATGAGGATAGAGGAAAAATACAAAAATTTGAAATTAAAAATAAAAACAAGCCACAAAATAAAGAAATACAAAAAACTACTTTCAACCGCAAAATAAAACTAATATAATCACAGCCCTTTATTAATATAGCTCTAAATTTAATGGTCATCAACGAGTCCAGTATGGTCCAGGGACTTCAGTAAAATCCACAACTGAATCTACTTCCGGTAAACTAAGGCAATGCTCTAGGCTCCCTAAAATTTAGGGGTTCCAAATATTAAACTTTAAATTCTTTTTATCATAGCTATGCTTGAAAAATGAATATTAATTGATTCCAATTTTTTAATATTATTCTTTTAAGAAAATGTAAATATTTTTAATGATGTGGGTTGTTGCAAATAATAATCAGCATTTGATCAAAAAAAAATAATAATCAGCTATTTTTTGTATTATTTCTCCTTTAACTAAAACTAGTTTGTTGAATGTTAGATGACTTTGTTTTGAAAATACTAGAAAATAATTTGAAAATTTTAACAACATATCCACAATTTAAGGAAATTGATTTTTTACCCCATTAATACTATTTTTTTTATTTTACTAATTAGTTTTTTGTCTGTGTATAGTTTTTGGATTTAATCGTTAATTCACGAAGATGCTTAATGACTTTAGCTTTAATTTGAATTATAGTTCTATTTTTTTTTATCATTGTGCTATATAGTGATCGTTTCTTAGATTTAGGGGTTGTTCCTCCGTCACGATTTTGGTTTTTAGTAGATCAAGATGACATATGATGAATTTCTATTGGAACATTTATATTATGTAGCCTCACAAATATGTAATTGACTACTCCTCATAAGCTAATCATAGTAAGGATAAATAAAATAAAACAGTAAAATGCAGCTGTTTTGAAAACTGCTGTTTGGCAGTGCAGCATATATGCAGCATGTTTGATTAAGTTAGTTATATGTAGTGCGTTTACCGTTTTTGTATTACAATTACAATTTATTATATTACACTACGTAACTTTATTTTGTTAGTAAAAATAAATATAAAAATTCACAAACAATATATTACTATGAGTATTTAATTTATAATAAAAAACTTGAAAAACCAAAGAAAATAAAAATATTTATATAACCAATAAAAATAAAATTTTTATTATTTAAGCCAAACTTGTAACTTCTAAACAATATATTTTTATTATCTAAATTTTATAATTCTTACAAATATAAAAGCGTAAAAAAAGAGAACAAGGGTTTCAAATTTTCTGATAATGTTATGTGAATTTATTTAGGGAAATTGTAACTTTTAATAATATATAATATTTTTGTAACTTTGTATGTTAATAAATTTATATGCATTCATATTTCTATATACTATTTTAATATTTTAATTTATATATCAAAAAGTGTGTATATTTATTGGTTTTTAATTTTTATTAATCTATGTGGTATTACAAATAATATATTGTAAATTTGTATTATAAATGTGGTTTTTTTAAATTTGGCTAAAGAAGTAGTACTATTTTTTTTATAAATTATTACTATGTAATTTTTAAAATATAAAGTAACTTTTTTTAAAAAATCAATAGTCACAATAATTGTATTATGAAGTGAGTAAAGAAACGGAAGTGAAAGCACGGAAACGAAAAAAAAATAGCATTTGCTGCGGGCATTTATGCTCTTTTAACCGAACAACAAAAACAAATAAAGGAGTCCAAAACAGCATATGTTGTACATTCCATTTATGCCATGCTGAACGCTCCCTAAAAGCTACGAATAAGTAAATCTCATTGCGGTTAACCAATCCCAATGTATTATGTGATGACTTTTAGAGTAAAGCTGGTCACGGTTTCAGTTCCGATCGGTTCCAGTTCTACTAATTCCAGTTCTGAACATGTGTACTCGGATTCGAAACCGGTCAGTGGCAGTTCCGGGGCGGTTCTGGTTTTGAAGACTGTATTTGCTTGGGATTCGCTAGAAAAACCAGTTCTTACCGGTTCCTTATCGGCCCCGGTTCCGGTTCTGGTTCCAGTTCAGTTCTAGATTCGGTTCCAAATTTGAATTTGTTTTCAAAAAAATTCAATCTTTTTTAAAATTTCATAAAGGAAGACAGGAATTAACGATTGTTTTGATGTCGGTTATCGGTTTCGGTTCTTCGTATTCATCCTTACACTAACTGTACCGATTTCGATTCCAGTTCCAGGTGATTCCAAGGTGGTTCCAGGTGATTCTAAGGCAGTTCCGATTCCGATTCAAAGTCTGATTCGGTCCCAAATCTCCAAACCAGTTTCGGACCGGTTCTGGATCCAACCGGTTCCGGTTCGGTCCCACTGATTCCGGTTTTATTCGGTCACGTTGACCACCTTTATTTTAGACCCAATGAATAGCTGCTACCTGTTCCAGTTTTCTTTCAAAAGTAAATTAAGCTCCTGATGGTGAAGAAAGAACGAGACCTAACATTGAGGAATGAACACTTTAACATTTGTAATTTAGAAAGGGCCCATACTTTATCATTATTATTACTCTCTCCGTTAATTAATATCTGTCGTTTTAGAAAGTGATTCTTATTCAAAAATATATGTCATTTTAGTTTTTGACACATTTTTTTCACTTTTAACCCTACTATTTAACACAAAAATAATTATTATCTAGATTGAAAAGTAAAAAATAGGGGTACATGCGTCATTTTTCTTGTTTCCTTAATAAGTGTGTAAGTTTCTAGAATGACAGATATTGTTGAACGGATGAAGTATTATATATATATTTTTGGCCCTAGGCCGCCTATGGCCCTGCGCGGATAAGGAAGAAATTAAGGGGGGTGGGGGGGGTTGTATTGGGATATTTAAGAAAGAAAATCGGAATTATTCCGTTTCGTGTTTGTTTAGTTAATTTTATTATTTTCAGGAAAGGGGTAGAGAATGAGATTATGTTAAAACTCTAACTTGATTCTTCGTCCCTACTAGGAATAAGATTCCCTTACTCAGTACATTTTGATTGGTGAATGTTGATCAATAATTAATGATCGTTGACCGGAACCGACAGCCATTAACATTAATCCCCATCCGTTGATGAATTATTTATTTTATTTTTTTGAACCGAAACAAACAACAACAAAAATGAAAAAGAATTCTTTTACGTAACTTAACTTAAATGAACCGTAATCTGCCGCAAATGTTTAGTAAGAAAGCAAGTAAAATTACTGTTCATATACACCAAATCCAATATATTTGGATTTAAGTAAAATGTCATCCATAGAAACAGAAAAGTGAAATGACGCTTAACTTTTATGCTAAGGAAAGTTGCTTAGCGTCAAATCGGTCCAGCCCGCTGTTACTCCCTCCGTCCTGGATTGACCGTCCTGTTTGCTTTATGACACGTTTTTCTACTTCAATATTAAGCATATAATATAAAATAATTTTATAAAACTAAAATTTGTAATATATAGTTTAACATGTAAAGAATCATACGCAAAATTTAAATTTTAAAAATTATTTTATCTTATATGTTAAAAATTGAAGTCAAACGACATGTCCAAATAGTAAACAGGACGGTCAATTCAGGACGGAGGGAGTATTAAATATACTAGTCTGAATGGAATATAGATTATATCATGGCATTATTTTGTCCCTGTACATTCTGGCGTAATTCTTGATCATTAGATTAGATGGTATAATATTGGAGGGTGGAGATTATGTCAGATTTTGATTTTTTTTTGTTTTTTCAATTACTAATTCAAAATAGTAATTTTAGTAGAAAAAAGTGGTGGGTAGTTACGCAAAAAATAGCGTCGTTCACTATATACTACAAAAACTCTTATGCTTTTCTGTTTTTTCACCGCTTTGCTCCATATCGCACAACATATTGAAGCAGTTGCCGCATCTCGAGAAAAACACCAGATTGAAGATCACAGACATCCCAAAACCAGAGGTGAACATTGATGATGTCAAGCTTGGTGACATATATCGCGATGGAGTTACTTACCAAACAAAAGTTGGAATCAGCAATCCTTACTCTCAATCTATCCCAATCTGTGAGATTTCTTACATTCTCAAGAGCGGCGGCTGGTAAAATTTCTACCGTCCCTCGAGTCTATTAGTTTGTTCTTTGTTATATACTGATTTTGTTATCCATTGATTTGTCAATTTGTCTGTCTATCTGTCCGATTTCTTGCTCGATCGCTAATTAGCTGATTATTTTCTATTCATATTATTGATCCATCCTGACTGGCAACTTTTTATTTACTTTATCAATCTAATCAATTAAACACTTGTCGGCCGAATATGCGTGAGTATCATTCATTCCCACTACTACACAGTAATTTTTTGTTCTCTTCGATCACAGTAAATTTGCAACCATAACCGGTGAAGAAATCAACATACATACTCCGCGCCTCTCTTCATTCTTTTCATGTGCCTGCTTCTCTGTAGAGAAATCACCGGAACTCTGTAGCATCTCGCACACCAGATTGAAGATTGGGCTGAAAACAGATTGAAAACAAGACTGTTGCATTTGACGAAAGACATTGTTCCAATAAATGGATGTATTAGTACTAGTTTCTTATGTACCAATAACTGGATGTATTAGTATCACTTTATTATTAAGTAACACCTCTTTTTCATACATGAAATGCCACCACAATCATATGACATTTATATACCCATCCATAACAAGTATTTAATTTGGGAATATGTACCAGCTATACGCATAAATAAGTACCAGTCTATTATTAAAGTAGCACCTCTTTTTCATACATGAAATGCCACCACAATCATATGACATTTATATACCCATCCACAACAAGTATCTAATTTGGGAAGATGTACCAGCTATAATCATAAATAAGTACCAGTCATATATACAAATAAGTACCCGTCATTCGTATGGAAGTACCAACCGGATACATAAAGAAGTACCACAAGTTTACAAGACATGGTACCATTTACATCAACTTGCAGAACCAAAACAGAGTGTTGAAAATGACACCAGACACTTATATATACGTACAAGCCATATGTAAAATAAGTACCAGCCATTCGTACCAGTAATTCTTAGTAAGTACCAGACACAAGTTGGAAGATGTGCCAGCTATACCCATAAATAAGTATCAGTTATATAAACCAGCCATTAGCATTAATAAATACCAGCCGCGTGCATAAAGAAGTACCACACATTTACAATACATGGCACCATCTACATCAACTTACATAACCAAAATAAATTATTGAAAATGACAAAAGAAAACTCATAAATAAGTACCATTCACATGTAAAAACAAGTACCAGCCACATGCATAAAGAAGTACCACACATTTAAATGGTATCATCTACATCAACTTACAGAACTAAAACAAATTATTGAAAATGACAAAAAAAACTCATAAATAAGTACCACTCACATGTAAAAATAAGTACCAACCATTGGCATGAATAAGTACCGGCTGCATGCACGAAGAAGTACCACACATTCACAACTTACAAAACCAATACAAAATAAAAACAACAATATCCCCCAACAAAATATGAACTAACTGAAAATATCAAAGATAAATAAAAAATGTTGGATAAAAGAAAGGAAATTAGATAGATCCTAACAAACTTCTTTATTATTTGAATGTACATCTAATAAATCAAAATAATTTTGCATGGAATATAGTATTCCATTGACTAGATTATGGTGTTTTATTCTTTATTGTTCGGTATATTTTTATGTATGTTTAGGTCAAATGTAATAAACACACGAGACAAGTAAAGAAATCAAATTATCTTGTTTTTTAATATGTAAATTTAGAAAAATATTCTTTTCATATTCTGATATTTATACAAAATATAGGGAAGATAAGAAAAGAGCAAAAATCTTTAAGTAAATGTATACATCACAACTAAATTATATTTTAGAAAGTATTTTTTTGCAACGAATTTGTAATTAGTAAATATTAATTGTAAAAATCCATAGATATAGTTCAATAATATTTGGTAGTTTAGAAAATTGTGGGAGTAAATAATAAAATATAGGTGAATTTAAATAAATATACATATTATATAATTTTATTAATTAATATCTAACTAAAATGTAGGAAGATAAAAAAATCATTGTCTCTTGATGGATTTTTTGAAATTAACGCTTGTTGGAAGTTATCCCCATAAAAATAGACATAACCACCTCTTATTACTTAATAAAAAACAAATAAAAATAAAAATTACCTATCATTCAATAGGAGAAAGACCGTAACATTCAAGTCCAGGAGACCGTCTGAATGTGACCTTTTGGTTTTCAAAAAAAAACAAAATCAGCAATTAGCGCCGCTCGTGTTCCTTTTGTCTGTGATACGGCGACGTTTTGATCTCTGATGTAGATCTTCTCTCCGGATCTTCCGAAAAGGACTCGTCGTGCAAGTGAAGAGAGATACAAGACTGACCACATCTTGGAGAAATATTGAAAGTTGTAGACTCCAAATTATCGTATAGACCTGTGGAGAAGGGTCAAGGATAGTTGGGGCTGAGGTAAGCATCTGATCTTCATAGCTTCTTATGTTATTCTACTGCTGGTGCTGCTTGCTAATTCGGTGCTTTCTCACTTGTGTAGCAATCAATGTTTTTGAGTTGACGAACCTTGTGAATAACAGAAAATGATAAGAATTTGATGGATTTTTTGTCGCTGTTGATGGATTCGAATATCTTAACTGTTGCTTTGGATGAAAAACTCGGAGCATTAAGTGGTTCAAGGTCGTACTCCTTATTCTTTTATGCTTTTCACCGATCCAGCTCGGTGGTTTTTCTGCGTGGATACGGAACTAAGAAACTTAAATTCAGCTATTCCAAAAAAGAAAACCTTTGAATTTCCGTATCTATTCTCTTAAGCGGGAAGCTGCTGTTCTATTGCGTCATTGAATGCTTCTGGACATTACATTCCGTTTCTGGTAAGGAATCTACGTGGTTTTATTCTAGTCTTTTCTTTTTTTTTGAGGTTATTTATGACCGTGTCGATCCAAACTTTGGGCTTATCTTTGTTCACACTTTGTTCACATTCTACTACTACGACAAATAATCCTGACCAGATCTTTAAGATTTTTTGATTTTTTTACTCCATCGGGAAATCTACTCTCTCATCATCCGTGTGGGATTGTAATATGCGTATACCAATCTACCGATGTAACAGTAACTGCCACCGGTATGAAGTGTATGCTATTTTCAAGCCATATCGACTTTCACAACCCATAGGCCCTCACCAAAAATGGGAATTGGATAGTTCAGTCTGACAATAGAACTAAGTTTGTTCAAACTATTGGCTTGTATATCGCAGTGGTACTTACCATTGCCATTACTGAAACATTGCCCATCATCTACTTCTCCTTGGCGTTTCTACAACTATATTCTGTCGTTTTCTCTAGGATGGTTTGTTAAGCATGATAGTGTAGGACTAATTCCTCCCCTAGAACACGATCATTAATCAAAAGCTATATGGTTTTGTTCAAAAAAGTCAAAAGCTATATGCAGATTGCATTTCACGCTGCAATAGTCAGTCTGTCTTTTATTGGAAATTTGTTTTCATAATAAAAAAATTATTGGAAGCTTGCTTGGTATTAGAATTGAAGCTCTCTTGTGTTACTGTACTATTGCAAAATTTTCTTAAACTGATGCATCAGTCAATGGCCGCTGTCTGAAAAATATTATGTTCAAACTTGGTTTTTCTTATACGTAACTTCTTTAGACCTATTCCATTCCCCTTCCTTTATCTAACTTCAGTTATCTTTTCTTAGTCTAATCGGCTGCTTTGAATTCCTTACCTGAAAGTAGGCTAGTTGAATTCATTGGTCACCGACTTTTGGTTTGAGGAACTGCAACTCCCTTATCATCACAGATTCATTGAGGGATGAAGGTTGAACTTTGAAGAAATCTTGAGGATGGAAGTTTGCAAGCTCCTTCATTCCAAAGATGAATCAAAGCATCGCCCTTTGACCCCCTTGAGGGTCGTACGGGGGCTGTTATGTCTAGCAGTTTTGCTATCGACGGCTTTCATGTGTTTAGTTTTCTTTACTCCATTAGCTGCTGTGTCATTGAGGCTTTTCAGTCTTCGCTACAGCAGAAAAGCTGTTTCGTTGCTCTTTGGTCTATGGCTAGCACTATGGCCTTTCTTGTTTGAGAAGATAAACAAAACCAAAGTGGTATTTTCTGGTGAAACTGTGCCACCCGGGGAGCGTGTTTTGATAATTGCCAATCACAGAACTGAGGTTGATTGGATGTACTTGTGGGATCTTGCACTAAGAAAAGGGTGCTTGGGATACATTAAATATGTCCTGAAGAGCAGCTTAATGAAGCTTCCCATTTTTGGTTGGGCCTTTCATATCTTTGAATTCATACCGGTGGAAAGGAATTGGGAAGCTGATGAACCTATAATGAATAGAATGCTATCTCATTTCGCCGATCGCAACGATGCTTTGTGGCTAGCTCTTTTCCCTGAAGGCACTGATTACACGTAAAATTTCTCACTCTCCCCTTTCCATATTGTAAGTATTCGAATCTTTAGACATCAATCATTCACGAGAAGGATCTGTAATCAAGTATATCATTGTAGACGTGGTGAAGTTGGTTCCTCTTTCAAAGTATCTTCTATGGTGTCGCCATTGTCACTTATATGGGTTTAGGGCTTTATCACTACCTTGGTGTGTCAAAGGATACTATCTAATCATTTTTATGGCAAACGTAACCTACATATCGTCATTCCCCTGCTTTGTTGTAAGCAGTATGTATTTTGCTAGCGTTAGGAAATAAACTTTGAAGCTGTTATGAGATCAATATTGCTACCCTGATCTGTCATCTGTTGATACTAGTTTCTCCCCCACTCACGTGCAGTGAGGAAAAATGTAGGAGAAGTCAAAAGTTTGCTTCTGAAAATGGGTTTCCAGTACTTAACAATGTCCTGCTTCCGAAGACAAAGGGGTTCTATGCTTCCCTGGTGTCCCTTAGAAGCTCTCTGGATGCAGGTTTCTTTTCCTTTAATTTTTCTCCTCTTCTATTTTATTTCATGCCATCTGGACGTGATAAAATTATTTACTCATGTTCGCCTGTTATTGCTATGCAACATATGGCTGCTAAGTAGTTAAACCCTGACGTGTGACAATTATCCTTATTCTCTTGCTGTCACTCAATTTTTCAGTTTATGACGTCACTATTGGGTACAAGAAAAACTGCCCGACACTGATGGACAATGTGTTTGGAGTCGACCCCTCTGAGGTTCACATCCATATCCGTCACATCTTAATCAAGGATATCCCAGAGTTAGAGGAAGAAACAGCTGGGTGGCTAATGAATACTTTTCAGCTGAAGGATAAACTTCTTGCCGACTTCAATGCTAGGGGCCACTTCCCCAACGAAGGGACCGAAGGGGGCTTGTCGACCTTAAGATGCTTGGTAAACGCTAGTTTGGTTATTGGTTTTACGGGTTTGCTTATGTACCTTGCTATAACAACCATGTGGGTAAGGGTTTATTTGGGATTAAGCTGTTTGTATCTTGCTTTGGCCACTCGTTTCAATTTTAGACCAAGGCCGCTCGCTGGCACTCTCATGGCAACGTTTTGCGGTGGCCAGAAACCTAAAGTTAGTTAGAATCTATCAAGGTCGTTCCTTATTCTCATTCTCTCTAGCTCTGGTCTTTGTTTTTAGACTTGTTGGGTAAATGTTGGCGGATTGGATTACGCAAGGCAAGCTATTGCAGCTTTTTCTTTCCTAAATTGTTCATGCGGTCTCATAGTCTGTTATATTTTCGAACTCAAAAATAATAATATTATTTTTGACTGATCACAAGAATGTTATATGTAAAGTAGCTACAAGACAGCAGAGCGAAAGAGCACAAACATAAAAACATAAACTGGAAAACAAACAACGATACAAGGAGTCTTGTTTATGAAAGATGGGCCACGGATTAGCAAGCTTGGAAAGTAAGGTAGCGCGAGAGGTGACTTGTCTACGTGTAAATAGTTTCATTTTTTTTGGCAGTCCCCGCAAGGTCCTAGAACTGTCGCATTGAGGGGGGGGGGGGGGGGGGGGGGGGGGGGGGGGGGGGGGGGGGGAGCTCTTGTCTTTGTTAGAGTAGGCTCAGATTGCAAGGGAGAGGCTGAAACATCCATCCCCTCGATCTTGGATGTAGCATGAAAGGTCCTCTTCTTGCCACTTGGACCACGAGCCTTGGAAATAAGGTGCTTGAGAGGGACTGTATTTTCATTTTATCCACCATCCTCTCCGTCATCTTCAGATTCTATCGTGTGAATATCTGGGCTAAGCTCGGGTGGTCAGATGCGCATGCGCCATGTTCCTCCTTGACTGCATCAGCCAAGGAAGGGGAAGAGGGCTTTACAGTCAGTTTTGCAAGCAATACGCCAAATCTCACAACCGCCCTCCAGATTGGCCTTTTTCCTGAAGCGAAGGCTGGAAGCCCTGAGCCAGGGCCGTAGGGAAAAACTCCCATGGGTGGGCACAGTTGGTCAGGTAACACCTTGGTGGCATGCAGAAAGAGACCACAAAAAGTAGATGGATGACATACATTTGTAGGTAATTCTCAAGAAAAGGTCTCGCCCTTCAACCGAGACTTTCACACATCCAAGACCAATAAGGTTACATCTAGGAGAACCTTGAGTGTAACACCCCTACCATTAATACGATGCTTACCGTCCAATCTCCTTACATATCAGATACACGCAGCGGATACATACTTAAATACAGTGGGTGATACAATGCCATTAGTCACCCACGTGACTAACAAGGCTACTACTTCAACATACAGCATCGGTCTGATGGACCGGAATCCCGAGTACTACAAATCTACAATACATTCTCCATTTACCAAATGCTACTGCAATCTTCCTTCAATACAATACTCCGAGTACAATACAATATAATCTACATACCGAGTTTACTAAGATCCTTATACAAGTGTAATATCTCTTCCAAGTTCATACATACTCTCTAAGAGTCTACATCTACCCGTTTTCTCACACTACTTACTTTCTAAGTACAAGGGTGTGCCTCCGGTCTCTTCCTTGACCATATTCGCTTCGGGTACCTGCACACTAAAAAATGTCCCCCGAAGGGGTCAGCTTTCGCCGAGCATGATAACCGCATACCCCGCGTACTAGTGAGGGTACGCCGACCACTTGGTCGAATACATGCGGTTCATTTTCATACAAGCATACATGCTCTTATACTAATATTACAATCCATTACGCAGACATACACACATACATACACTTCATTACATGCAAGAAGTACAACATAAACCATTCCATACATACTTACCTTCTTCCGAATTACACATACACATTACATACACAATATACAATTCTTGTTAGCTTCATTGGTCCACCCGGGTTAATCGGGTGGAGATTACTCTTTTACTCGTTACTTCATACATACGCATACATACTCATACATACTTACGGATCCATACTTACTTACTCTTACTCTTACTCAAGTTAAGTCGTCGGGACCTCCGGCCCTGGGGACTACACCGTCCCACCTCCGGGATTTACTTGACTCACTAATCCGGGATGCTACCCATTTAAGGGATTTGGGCCGCGGACCAGTTTAAGAGTCAGGAATTGCAGCCAACCTCTCGTGACTCCGCATCCTCACGCGTGGCCGAAGCTATATCGGACTTGTACTCATTCCAATTTACTCACTTAAGTTAGGAGTTAGATAGTTAGGAATTAGCACAAGTCAACATCCAAGCCACAATAATACAATGCACATATACACATACATACGAGGTACAATACATTACACAAGTGCAATACTAGGTTCGAATACCATTCATCATCATTCATATATTTCATGAATTATACAAACTAGTGCTCAAGACAATAAATATCAAGCACAACATAAGTCAAGCACAAGTAAGTGCAGTATAGTCCGATTCATGCATTTATCTTATTTAGGTGGTCAAATAAGCACACAAATCGGGGTAACCAGATTAGGATACAGGGCATGAAGAAATCATACCGTTCACCGTTGTACTTGTATCCAACTTTCCTCCGGTGTTCACAATCCAAGTCCTATAACATACATGTGATCGAGTGGTTAATTCTCTATGGGTAACCCAACACGTTTCATCCTTTATGTTTTCCCAATGTACTATTACTAGTTCTTTAGATTTCTTACTTAATTCTAAAATCATTTACTTCACACATTTCCTAAGCTCATTTTCTTAGGTTCTTATGGGTATATTATTTTCTCTTTACCACCATTATTCTCCCTATGGTTTACTGCTTAAGCCCTTAATTTTTTTTTGACCGGACCTCCCCTGTGGGGCGGTCCCTAGGGGCGGTCCGAGACAGAAGCCATCCGGCCTGAGATTTCGACTGGACCTCCCCTGTGGGGCGGTCCGTAGGGGCGGTCCGAGACAGAAACCAATTTTTTTTTTATCTTCTCTGCACCGGACCTCCCCTGTGGGGCGGTCCCTAGGGGCGGTCCACAACAGAACCTGTTTTTAAAAGCGTTTTTCTACTCATTTTGGACTCCAAATTCACCCCAATTTTTTTTCCACTCATTCCACAATCTTTTCACATGTTTCCTACATGTTTAAACACCTTAAAACACTCCTTAATCATGCTCTAAACTCCTTACTCATTTCTACATTTACTTACACAAATTTTCATCACTTCTTCCCAACACTTGCATCAGTTTTCATTCTCCTTTGCTACAGATTTTGTTTCCTCTTCTATGCTACAGATTTTTCGCTCAACTTCTAACCTCCATTACTTCCTCAACTAATGCTACTCCTAGTATCCAAAATACATCAATTCACTTCCTAGTTACATCCCATTAACAACCCATATCCAAATCTGTTACAAGCTACTAAACCACTCCCATTATACTCTCCACATACACCTAGTCACCACCTAGGTTGTTCTCTCATCTTGAACACTTAAGTCCTCAAATTCCTAGATAAAATTTGACATAGTCTCCCCTATATTTTTAACATTCTCCACATGGTTTCACTCACATAATTGATCCATACCACCTGTTCATAATCCACAATATACCCATTCTCATACACAAAATACCACACTAAACAACCTTAAAAATTCCTGCACTCAACATCTCATTCCCAATCTGTTTGTAACAGTTTTTAAATGTCCTTTAAGGGTTTAAAACACTTACATTCTCATACATTACTCTACTACTCAATACCATTTTCATTACTAAATTCAAACCTTCTAAAATCTGTTACATACATATATATACCAAGCTACACAAAAGAGCATTCTTACCTTGTTTCTCCTTCTAGTTTTCTTCTTCCTCTTGTTCCTTCCTTCTTTCTCTCTTTCTCTTCTCACCGGTTTTGGTATCTCAACCAATCTAAATTATACCCCATTCATAAATACACCATTCAATACTAAACTAACCCTAACCATTATTTAAGCTCTTAATGTAAGTTTTAGGGTTTAGAAGTTTCTTTACCTTACAAGAGTATAAGTGCTGTTTGAGATAGCTCAAGAATAATGTTTCCCACCTTCCAAGAGTGCCAAAATCGGCTGGGTACAAGAGGAACCAAACAAGGTTTTAGCCCAAATTCGTTTTGCCCATAAGACAAGAAAAAGATGGAGTTTTCGAGAAGATTTTTACCTCACAAGAACAAGGAGAATGAGGTGGTTCTAATGGTGGTCTTGAAGCTCCAAATGGGGTATACCCATAAAACGAAAATGTGTGTTTTCGAATTTTGGAAAGATAGAAACGTAGCTCTTGGTGAGAGGATTACAATGGTGTAATTTTTGTAATTTTTGGAAGAGATTTGAGTGGGTTACAAGAGGAGAGAAGGTGAGGTTTTTATGTGTTTGCTCCTTTCTCCATTAATGTCGCATGCTTGGGGAAGAAGAAGGGGAAAAAATTCAGAGAGTGGGGGAGTGAGGCTGCTACACGTGAGTGAAGAAGAATAAGATAGGAGAGAGAGTGGTGAGTGGGGTAATGTTGCTTTATGTTTTCTTTTATTGCTTTTGTCTTTTTTGCAAATGAAAAAGAGAAATAATAGTGTGAGAGAGGGGTACCAAATCGGACAGACCCCAGCCCCATGTGGGTTTTGAATTTCTTTTACATTATTGGACACATAAGTTTTGGTTATTTATGTTTCTACCCCACAACTTCCCGTTTTTGACAGTTTTTACTAATCTCTTGTTTTATTGATTTTATTGGTTCTAAAGCTTCACTAATATTTATTAATGTATTTAGTTGACCAAAATTGTTACGAGTCTATTTGACCCGCTTAAAGTCACGTTTCCCGGTTACCTCGAAAAACGCGCTTTAATGTTCATTAGTGTTTTTAATCCATTTTAAGGATCCGTTTTCTTCGGGATTTGTTCCCTAATATTTATTTAGACTTAATTAAGCCTTTAGAATCCTTATAATACGCTAACCGAGGTCTCATACCTCCTATGGTTATTTAACGCTTATTTAGCGTTTTTCGCTTTTTAAGCGTTTCTTTATTTCTTTTGGATTTATTTTTCCTTACTAGTATTAATTGGGTACCATTAGGCCCTTAAATACATATGAGATAAATTTTAATCCTTATATTTAAGTTCGGGGTATTTCATTGAGACACAGGAAGTCACCTCCTATCTCCGGCATCATCGTCATTAAATTTAAGGAAGCTCCACAAACAGTTGTCAATCATTATGGTAAAGAGATGATTATGGAAGAGGAAAGGTACCTCATGGATTCGGGCCCATATAGGGAACCATTGGAATGTATGGTCCAATGGGGCAAGCAGCTAGTCAATGGGGTGCAAGACGATGAGACAGCTGCATAGGACCACTTACCCTTGTTAAGGACAGACTGCACAAGATCAGGATGATCAAACTTGAAGAAGAAAATGTTCTTTCCGGTCTCCTTCCAAGCACCAAATTCTGGTAAGCGTACTCCCTATGATGCGAACGTCAACAATCTTACGGGTGAAGATTTTCGCAAGAAGACAATGATCAAAAGGGATAGGAACGGATTCTACAACAAGATCGTCGAGGGAAATCGTCACGCCCTCCACTAAAGTGCGTAAGGGGTCATTACATTTGGCGGCGATTTCATCAATCGGGGAGTTCATGGCGACGAAAGACGAGTGGTGAGGCTGCACAGAATTTGAGAGGATCTTTGGAATCCGGTGGCAGAGAAAGGGAAAGCAATGACTACCTAAGCAAGGCGAAACTAGGGGAAGAAAAGGGAGAGGCGCTAGCAAGGGAGCCTCACTCTCGCATGCATACAAACGAACAAGGATTACATTCCCAAGGTAGATTGGGGAAAGTCACCTCCTGGAAAATTGTGGAAGCTCAGACCTATTTGTATGGAATGTTGAGAGTTAGTCAGAAGCATACAAGTGGAAGCAAGTAATGAGGAATGTTGTAACTTGGGGTTGACGGAGCTACAAAATTTGAAGAAGCTCTCTCGAGGAATATGACTATGCGACTGGGAAAGAAACGAGACGAGACAAGGGTTGGTAGTGGGTGCTCGTCGGAGAGGAACAAATCTCTCGCCGAAGAGAGAAACTAGTAATAAGGATATGTTAAAGTGATGGAATCTTCCATAGTCTATTTGGATTAGCTTTATAGGCGGTTTTGACAGGAAGATAACCCAAGTCATCTTATTTGGTAAAAAAAATTGAATGTGGTTAAATGGGGTTAACAATAACAATTTATTATAGTTTGTTATTGTATATTTTGTGTTGACATATTTGTGGTATACTTGATATTATATTTGCAACATATTGAAGTGATCTTTGTCTAGATCTCATATTGTCTTGCGTTCTGGTCCACTTATATATTACTACATATAAAATAACTAAAAATGACAAAATTTTGACAACATGACACAACATAATGAAGTTAATAACACCTATGATAGTAATTTGAAACTATTATCTTATTTGGTAAAAAAAATGAATGTGGTTAAATGGGGTTAACAATAACAATTTATTATAGTTTGTTATTGTATATTTTGTGTTGACATATTTGTGGTATACTTGATATTATATTTGTAACATATTGAAGTGATCTTTGTCTAGATCTCATATTGTCTTGCGTTCTGGTCCACTTATATATTACTACGTATAAAATAACTAAAAATGACAAAATTTTGACAACATGACACAACATAATGAAGTTAATAACACCTATGATAGTAATTTGAAACTATTATCTTATTTGGTAAAAAAAAATTGAATGTGGTTAAATGGGGTTAACAATAACAATTTATTATAGTTTGTTATTGTATATTTTGTGTTGACATATTTGTGGTATACTTGATATTATATTTGCAACATATTGAAGTGATCTTTGTCTAGATCTCATATTGTCTTGCGTTCTGGTCCACTTATATATTACTACGTACTCCCTCTGTCCCCAT